>JAKSZT010054557.1:3594517-3762502 GCA_026826555.1 Tolypeutes matacus
ACCCGTTCGCGCCGGCCGCAGGGGCCGCAGCCGCTGCCGCAGAGCCCGAGGGCCCCGGGGCCAGCTGCGCGGCCGCCGCCAAGGCGCCGGTGAAGAAGAACGCCAAGGTGGCCAGTGTCAGCGTGCAGCTGGAGATGAAGGCGCTGTGGGACGAGTTCAACCAGCTGGGCACCGAGATGATCGTCACCAAGGCCGGCAGGTCAGGGCGCCCCCCTCGACCCAGCCACACTTCGCACGCCGGTGGCCCCCAGGCCGCTCTACGCCAGGGGGACCCCGGCGTGCAATCGCGCCCGGGGCACCTGCGGGGGAGCCCCCTCGCAGTCCGGGCCGTCTCCTTCGCTCTCCAGCGATCCCGGCTCCAGCGACAGCACGCGCGGGGCGGGAGGGCACAGCGCCTGCGACCCGCAGTCCCCGGGTTTGGGGAGCACAACCGGCCAGGGGAGGAAACCGCGGAGGGGACCTTGCTGCCCGGCCGGCTGTGGGTCCCACATTCTTGATGTGGGATCACGAATTCAATCTATGCGGGCAAATCCAGAGAGAGCAGCGGGGACAACTGTCTGGATGATTTGGGGGGAGAGTTAAGACTCTGGAAAACTGGGCACTGGTGGAAGTTGCTATTCCTCTGTCTCTGGCCTAAATTTCCCGATCTCTGGGGCTGGTGCAGCCTACGGCTGCCCCGCCACCTTTGAATGGGCCTGTGTTTGTTTTAAGGGCCGAGAGAGAAGGGGAACAAGTTTTGCGATGCCACCGATTTGACCAGCAGACAAAGGCCGGTGCCGGGCTGTGTCTAATGTACACACGGAGACACCAGTTCTCCGGGTCCGCACGGCCGAGGGGAGCCAGGGCCTGTTTGCAGAGCTGCTGGCGGTTTCTGTTTCCGACTGGGCCGTCCTCCTTTGGGAAGCTTGGGGCCTGTGCTTGGCTGCAGCTCTGCGAGTTTTCTCTGGACACTCCTTGCCGTCCCTGGCCCACCCCCACCCACCCCCCGGGGCCTCCTGGCAGGAGAGAAGGCCTCTGGCCCGGTGTCTTCTTCCTCCTGGGATAGCCCGTCGACCCTGGTTCCAACCCGGTCCAGCTCAGCCAGGCCCCTGGCGGCAGCCCGGCTTCACCCAAGGGTGGACCTTCTGCAGCCCCCTGCAGCTAGCAGAGGCTTTGGGTGGGGGTGCCAGAGAGCCCACCCGAGGCATGGCTCCTCTGGGCCTCCGTGGTCTGCCTGCTGCCCTGTGCGGGGAGGCAGTGGGAAGGGCAAGCGAGAGGCTCAGTGTTCGCTTTCTAGGGCCCACGTAGGGCCCTGCTGTGCTGTCAGGCTCCCCACCCGTGAGCCACAAAGGAGATCCTTTTAAGAGCTCCGTGGGGTGGGTCACCAGTCACCAAGTCGGGGTCCAGAGGAAGGGGAGATTTAGGGGACCATGAGCAAAGCTTGCCTGTGTCCCTGCGGAGTTGGGGAGCCTCCAGTGCCGGGCTGGAGGCAAGGCCCAAGAATCAGGCAGAGCCAGGGACTGTGGGCTCCAAGGCCTCGGCCCTGCTGGAGAGAGGGGACCCCAGCCGGAGAGCCAGCCAAAAGGCCCACAGGCCATCCTCGGACTCCCCCAAGCCATCCCGGTTTCACTTTGTTCGAGCCGGGAGTGGCGGAGCTCAAGCTGGGGGTGGCTCTGCCAAGGGCCCAGAAGCCTGGGGTGACTGTGTCCCGGGAGCTCCAAGGTGGAGGCTGGGTCCCAGCCGGCCGTGGGGGGAATCGGGCAAGGCGAAGGTGGCAGAAAGCAGCCAGGGACCAAGCCTGGGGAGTGGAGCTGCGAGCGCTGGGGTAGCTTCTGTGTTTCAGAAAAGGGGGTGGGCAGGGGGCTCCACCGGCCCACAGGCTCCTGCAGGGCCCTCCTCGGGTTGGAGCAGCTGAACCAAGGGAAGGGAGATGGAGGGGACCAGAGGGTGGGGAAGGAGATTGTCCTTTGTGTTGCCTCCTGCTTTCCGCGACTGAGGCCTAGGTGGCCGTCCCTCCCCACGACCTAAGGTGATCAGAGCCCCGGTCCCCCCACCCCCAGGCGCATGTTCCCCACGTTCCAAGTAAAGCTTTTCGGCATGGATCCTATGGCTGATTATATGCTACTCATGGATTTCGTGCCCGTGGACGACAAGCGCTATCGGTGAGCGCCCCTAGAAGTCTCTCGGTAGGGCCTATGCGGTGTGGACCCGGGCAGGGGACTCAGGGAGATGCGGGGCTCCCTGTCCGCTGACCCCGCTTGGGCCGTCCATGCCACCCAGTCCCTCAGAGCCCCAGCGTCCCGGGCACCTGCAACCAGCCACCCCCACCGACCCACACGCCCTGGCGTCCAACCTCAGGCCCACCCGCCCCACCCTGAGCCATTCCTGGGGACCCCCACCCAGTTCATAAAAACTGAGGCCTGGCGCCCCTGCAGCTGGAGTTGCCTGAGCCCGGTGGACCCCCTGCTCTGGGCCCAGGCCCCGCTTTTCTCCGGGTCTCCCTTTCCCAGGAGGCGCGCTAGCTGCAGCCCCTTCCCTCTTCCCCCAGGGGCGCTGGGCCCCAGCCGGGCAGGAAAGGTGGGGTGGCAGGGAGAGATTATGCAGGGCGGGCCTCGGCCGTCTAGACAATTAACAGCAATTAATAAACTGAACGGGGACCGCCCTGCGCCCCAGGCCGACGGCTCGGCCAAATCTGGGCTCCCCATCTGCGCCGCTCCGCTCCCAGAGGCCAGTGGTGAGGCCCACTCGAGCCGGGCCGACCCGCATGCGACGAAAAGTGGCTTCTACCGGGAGCCTGGCCTGCCCTGCCCCCTCCCCTGGCGCCCGGGATACGACCCCGCCTTCATCTTGTTTTGTGTATTGGGGGTGGGAGGAAGTTTCCCGTTTCATTTTGTTTTGTTTTTTCTCCCCCATAACCCCCACCGTAAAAGCTCCTGTCTGTTTCCCGGCTAGGGGCCGCTCCTCAAAGGCACCTTCAGGGCTTTCCCGGTGTCAGGGGCAAGGTCTTCTCGGTGCCCCCCCCCACGACCTCATTCCCCTGCCCTGTGACCCCCTCCCCCAGGTATGCCTTCCATAGCTCTTCGTGGCTGGTGGCTGGGAAGGCAGACCCTGCCACGCCAGGCCGCGTCCACTACCACCCCGACTCACCAGCCAAGGGCGCTCAGTGGATGAAGCAGATCGTGTCTTTTGACAAGCTCAAGCTGACCAACAATCTGCTGGATGACAATGGCCATGTAAGGGATCCCTGTCCCCAGGCTCCCGTAGGCAGTCCCCCAGGGCCCAGCAGGCAGATAGAGTTGGGGCAGTCGGGGGGAGTGGGTGCAGGGTGAGGGCAGGAGACCCCGCCAATGTCTCCAGAGGCCGGGGAAGATGGCCTCTTGGGGTTTCAGGCTCTGATGGCCTGGTGGGCCTCTGGTAGGGAGCAGGGTGCACCCTCCTTGCCATCACCCTCGCTGCTGAGCTTTCGCTGGAGGTTTTCTTAAACCAGCAAGGAAGGGACTGAGGAGACATTGCGGGATCTAGGCAGGGAGGTCTCCATCTGCAGCCTCCCCTAATTCTCAGCGATCTTTCCGGGTGCCCCGGCCCCATTTCCCGGCTCTGGGGGTGGAGTCCTGGGGAGCCCCCCTCCCCCGCCCCCCTGCAGCTGCTGAGCTGTGCCCTGCCTTGCTTTCCAGATTATTCTCAACTCCATGCACAGATACCAGCCGCGCTTCCACGTGGTATATGTGGATCCGCGCAAGGACAGCGAGAAATACGCAGAGGAGAATTTCAAAACCTTCGTGTTCGAGGAGACGCGCTTCACAGCAGTCACTGCGTATCAGAACCACCGGGTGAGGGCCTGCGGGGGCGGGGGGAAGAGACCCCGGGCCGGCCACCTCCGGATCCGCTTGGCTTCTGGGGTCTGCAAAGTCGACCCTCCTGAAGAGGGGCCCGCAGATTGCCATGCTGTACCGGTGGCGCAGACGGCTTGGAGCTGGTGGCCTGGGGGTCCCTGCAGAGCACTGCTGGTGCGGCCCCACCCCCAAGGGCCTCAGGGGTTGGGAGCTGACCCCTCCCCTCCCCTCCCGCCACCGGGCAGCCCCGGCCTCCTCTATCAGTTTGACCTCTCAAGCGCCAACTGTCACTGCGGCCTGAAAGTTTGTTTTCCAAACCATTCCGGAAACTCCCCATCAGGGGCCTGATCCAGGGTTTGCCCAGATTCCTAGAGTGCCCGTCTGCTCCCCACACCAGGCGGTAGGAGGTGGGGCAGGGTAATCACATTCCGGTCCCTGCTGGGAGACGCAGGGTCTCTATCCCCTCTGCCTGGGATGGCCAAGAGGGTCCCCTGGTGAGAGAGGGTGCACCTCACGGCAGAGGGGCACAAGCTCTGGGAAGGGAGGGATAGGTGGGCGCCGGTTCGGGCCAGTGGGGGCTCCAAGGAGACCTTACTGGAAGGGGTGGGTAGGTGGCCCCGGTACTGCGGGGCTCCAGCTGCAGGCTCACGCTCCTCCCCTTTAGATAACGCAGCTCAAGATCGCCAGCAACCCCTTCGCCAAAGGCTTCCGCGACTGCGACCCAGAGGACTGGTGAGTGTCCGCCGGCAAAGCGGCGAGCGCCCCAGCGCATGGCCTCCCGGGGCGCCGCCATCCTGACCGTCCCCCGCCTCTTTCCCACAGGCCCCGCAACCACCGGCCCGGCGCACTGCCGCTCATGAGCGCCTTCGCGCGCTCGCGGAACCCCGTGGCCTCCCCCACGCAGCCCAACGGCGCGGAGAAAGGTAGGGCCGGGATCGGGAGATCCGGGCTCGGGGGATCCGGGCCGCAGCCCTGCGCGCGCTCCGACTCGGGCCGGCGGCCGCGCCCGGCCTCGCCTGCACCCCTGCGGCGCTCGCGGCCTTCGCGCCGGTTGCACAACGGCCGCGTCGGCGGGCAAGCGCTCACTCGCCCGCCCGGCCCGCCCGACGGCTGCGCCCTGCCCACCCCGCCCTCCCGCCTGCCCGCGGAGGGGCGTGGGGGGCCCCCGGGGGAGGACCCAGGGCCCGGCTCGCGGGCTTTCGGAGGGCAGGGGACAGGGGAGCACCCGAGCGCGCCCTTCGGACCTCCTTCCTGCCGGGGCCGCGGCGCGGGTGGGCGGGCCCCCAGGCAGGTCCCCGCTGGCCGCGCTCACTCCTCGGCCCTCCCCGCAGACGCGGTCGAGGCCCGGCGAGAATTCGAGCGCGAGGCGGGCGGCCCGTCTGTGCTGGGGGACCCAGCGCCTCCCCCACAGCTGCTGGCGCGGGTGCTGAGCCCCGCGCTGCCCGGGGGACCCGGCGGCACCGGTGGCCTCGTGGCGCTACCCGGCACGCCCGGGGGCCGGCCCAGTCCCCCGCACCCCGAGCTGCGCCTGGAGGCACCGGGCGCGTCGGAACCGCTGCACCATCACCCCTACAAGTACCCGGCCGCCGCCTACGACCACTACCTCGGGGCCAAGAGCCGGCCTGCGCCCTACCCACTGCCCGGCCTGCGAGGTCACGGTTACCACCCGCACCCGCACCCGCACGCGCATCCGCACGCGCACCACCACCCGGCGGTGAGTCCCGCTGCCGCGGCCGCCGCCGCCGCCGCCGCTGCAGCCGCTGCGGCCGCCAATATGTACTCGTCGGCGGGGGCCGCGCCGCCCGGCTCCTACGACTACTGCCCCAGATAATGCGGGGGCCGCCCGCTGGCCCTACCCACCCGCGCTCCCCGGTCCCCGCGGGGCGGCCCCCGCACAGCCCCGAGGGCCGCGAGGGTCCCCGCCCGCCAGTGCCAAAGCGCCCGGGTCAGAGGCGGAAGGATGTGCTATTTATTGTTCTCCCTGAGCCCGCGTCTGCCCCTCCACCCCCGGCCCGGCCGGTAGTTGCAGTGTAGACGGCCCGAGAGCGCCGTCTGCAGGCGGTGTAGATATGTGTAGATAGGTGTAGATACTGTAGATACCGCGCCGGCGCAGACTCGATAAACGGTTTCGCCTCTTTTGGAAGCTGCCTCCGTGTCCGTTTATTTGCATCCAGTGGGATGGGACGGGGGATGAGGGAAGGGGTCTCGGGGAGCGGTCCGAGTCTAGGACAACTCGAGAACTTTGGGGTCTTCTCAGCCCAGGTCCTCGCAGGCCGCAGATAGCGTCTTCTGCGGAGCTGGGGGCGAGGACCCCCTTGCCTCCCTTTCGCTCCTCTGCCTACCTCCCTGCCGTTTCCCAGACCTTTTCTGACCCCTGTTAGTGCCCTCACTCCCCTCCCGTCCTCTCCGTGCCTCTGTCCCCCACCCCCTGCACTTTTCCCTGTCCCCTTCCCAGACTTCTCCTCCCCGTCTCCATCCTCCCCGCAGTCCCCGCCCCCTTGCGCCCCCACACCACCCCAATTCCACTCTGAGGCTTCACCTGGCCTCTCCCAGGCTGTTGGCTCCAGGGTGTGGGCTTTGGCCCCCTGATTTTTTACTTAAAGTTTTCACACCTGCAGTTGTCCCCTTTCTAGAACCTTGGTTCCCGCCCCTGGCCTGCCGGTTTTCAGGATCCTGTACCAGCCAGAGTGCTTTTCCAGGGGAGGGGGGACTATGGGTCACAAAGGGGCACTGTTGGGGGCGGCTGGGGGTGGGGGGCATTGCAGAGCCAGCTCCAGTTGCCGGGAAGGGGGGATGCTTACCGGTTCTCCCCAGTGAGCCCCCCCGGGGGGGGGTTAGCCAGTGTTGGCACTAGGCCGCCCTACCCCAGGCCAGCGCTTCCCCTGTTTGTTGACTTTATTCTCTGTGTCAGTGTCCCCATGGAGCAGCCTGGCCAGGGGCACAATGACAGTGATCATGAGTCATCTTGAAACCTGTCGGTGAAGCACTTTTTCCCCCGGCCAGGTGTTTGAGGGGGGCCTCTCCCATGAACTCCACGCCAGGGATGGGGCCGGAGGCACCCTTTGATCTGTCCCTTCCTGAGTCCAGGCAGGAAGAGCTGACAGCCAGCCCACGTCAAGGATGCAAACTTGGACACAGACAACGGGAAGTGCAAGTGGCCGAGGAGCAGCAGCCCGCTCTCGGCGCCTGTCCTCACCCCCACCACCACCAGGGGCCATCAGCTGCCGCCTCCCGGCCACCTGGCTCGTGGCTCCCCCTCTTGGGTGTGGGCCTGGAGTGCTGGTGGGGTCCTAAACAGACCTGCTCGCCCAGGTGGCCTGAAGTGTCCGGGGGCTCAGCCATGGGACAACGGGAACCATTCCCACGAAATCAGTCAGGGAAGGAAGGGAGTGGCCCAGGCTCCTGAAGGTTGAGCTGGACACCCCTGGCCTCTTGGGCTCCAGAAGCCTCAAAGGGTACCTGGCCCCGAGGTGTGGAAACTCCCACCCCATCTGCCCAAGAGGCCAATGGTCTCTGTGGACACAGCTCCAGGCTGCCGCACATCGCAGCAGGTACCCTACTGCAGGAAGCTAGCAGTTGCCCCCACAGCCAGCACCCCCACTCTTTATTGTCCCTGGGAGAACAGGGCCACTCTGGAATCTGCAGGAATGGGGGCTTCATGATGAAGAACCAGCCTTCCTTGTGGGTGCTGGGTGCCCCTCTGGGATGCACCTGAAAGTCTCTGGGCTCTTTTCTCTTCTAACGGGGACACAACCACCCTGCATGCCCTTAACTCCCAGGCAGCCCTGGGGGCCAGAGGGGCATGGTGGGCAGAGGGAACCTCAGTTCGAGAGACCTCCCTTTGGGTTTTGTTCAGCGCTCTCTCCTCTGAACTAAGAATGTGCCCTACAGTATCTGTAAATGGGTGACAGGGTGGTGGGCAGGGCTTGGCCGACCCACTCATTGCCATCATACCTAACCTCCCCTCACACCCAACAAAGATAAAAAATCCAGAGCCTCTCTGTCATCCAATATGTGGCCAGTTCAGTTTCTTTTTCTTTTTTCCTTTTCACATTCTGCTGGAGGGGCTCCCAGGAGCGCCGTCTTCTAATCCAAGAGCTTCTCGGTCAGCCCACTCTGGACCTGTGGGGTTCTGACGGTAGGCAGGTGCTGGCCCGGGGTCTTCTCCCGAGACTTCACTGCCTTATGCCTTCTTCCCTCCTCCCGGTGGGTTTTCTCTTACTTTCTGCTTTTCCTTCTTCAACTTTGTCACTCATTTCACTGGGGAACTCTGACCACGCCCTTGGATGGATATTCCTGCCTCTCATGCGTGCAGATGGCACACATTCTGTGCTCCCGCTTCCTTGGGAATTCTCAGAAGGATTGGTGACATCCCTTGCTTCCATTTAGCATGCTTACTATTCTCCATCCTATTGTCATTGTTGTCAAAACCTCAAACGGGACCTCCTAGATGCAAGAAGCGTGAACCGCAAGACGGCTCCCCCCAGGCGCCCCTGCTCAGTGCCCTTTCATGGAATGCTTCTCCAGGAAAATTTCCAAGTCATCTTTATGGGGCTGGTGACTAGCTTCAGGTGCCTACCTCTGAGTCCACTCCCTGCATGGCCTTGGTGTTGGATGACGCTCCCAGAAAGAGGCTGAATGCCAAGCGGGAGACTTGGATGCCCTCTGGGCATTTTTTAAAAAAGATTCATTTATTTCTCCCTCCCGCCCTTCGTTGTTTTGCACTTGCTGTCTGCTCTCTGTGTGTTCTTCTGTGTCTGCTTGTCTTCTCTTTAGGCAGCACTGGAAACTGATCCTGGGACCCTCCGGAGTGGAGAGAGGCTGCTCAATCTCTTGCGCCACCTCAGCTCCCTGGTCTGCTGTGTCTCTAATTGTCTCTCTTCTGTGTTTCTTTTTGTTGTGTCATCTTGCTGTGCCAGCTCTCCATACTGGCCAACACTCCGCTTGGGCCAGCTCACTGCCCAGGCCAGCTTGCTTTTCACCAGGAGGACTCGGGAATCGAACCCTGGACCTCCCATATGGTAAACGGGAGCCCAAACACTTGAGCCACATCCGCTTCACATTTACGTCTTAATTAATGCAAATCAAATAACATTAACACTTGGAGCACTCTGGGAGCACTCACCACCATGCAAGTGACCCTAAAGGAAAATCTCTTTTACCCTCTGTCCCCATGACAGGCTGGCCTGTTGGTATCCTTCTGATACCAGGAAGTGTGCAGCAGGTGCCCTCACCTGCTCCCTCTGCCCATGTGGGGCCTGGGGAGGCACCCCCTCTGCCTGGCTTGGCGCTCTCAAATGCTATTCCAGGTTCCCTCTTCCATTTAGGGGGGACACTGCTACGCTCAGCAGCACCCAGCTTCTCCCAGAGGTTTTCAAACAAACAGACCCCAATCCCATGAAGCGGGGACTGCAACCACCCCCATTCACTCTCAGGTTTTCAGGCAGGCCCCCCGTGCTCTCATTCCTAAACAAGCGCCTGTGGAGCACCTCCTGCTGCTGTGCAGAACTGACGTTCTCATGGCAGCTGGACCCGGGCGGTCCTTGGCTTCCCTATGAAATGGCTGAACCTGGAAAATTCCTCTTTGCCCCCCCTCCAGCTGTGACGCTGTCCAGGTGTCTGTCTTCGGGTGCCCATCTGGCCCGGAGACCCCATTCTGCTCCTCGGCTTGGCTCTGGGTGTCCAGTTGCCACGATGCTGGGGAGGATGTGGCCCCAGGGAACCATGACTCAGGGTTGGGACTGGAAGGGAACTTTGGGTCCTTCTAGTCTGGAGACCTGAATTCTAAATCCTGAAACTGTTCTGGAAATAAGAGACACCTAGCGTGGATACGGAGGGGTCCAGGGAGCCCCTGGCCCTGGGTGCCTGCTCCCTGTTTCAGAGGCAAGGAATGGGTTCAGGCCAGGTAGAGGGGTGCCCAGGTCCACTGTGGTGGCTTTCCTCGGCTCTGGGGCCCTTCTCATTGCCATGCCCACCCCCTAGCTCCCAGAAATGCTTGGGGAGTCCTGCACTGCTGCTTTGGCATCTCAAAAGGCCAATGCCAGCATTACAGAGGACTGACTGCTAGCTCGCCGCTCCGCTGAGCCCTACGCTTGCTTCTTCCCACCCCAGGAACACTGACCCCACCCCCCAAACTTATTGGTACAAACACAGGAGACCCAGTGCCAAGCACCTCCAGATGCATGCCTGGAGAAAAGCTGGCAACACCACACGGCTTTATCCTGCTGCCGGCGCCCAGAATATGGGGGTGGCTTCTCCGGCTGGTGAAGCTGGTCACACTGTCCCTGAGGGATGCGTTCGGGATACAGAGGCTGAAGGGCACTGGACCCCCAGCTGGGGTGGTGGGTGTCTGTGAGGCATGGGAAGGGGCAACCTCTGCCCACCCTCGAGCTGACCTTCTGGCCGGGATGTCCATAAAACGTGGACTCCCATTTGGGTGACAGTTGAGGGAGGGTCAGGCATGTGCCAATCGAAGCACCATGCCCGAGAGAGTTCCACATGGCCCGGAGCCCACTGAGCGAAGCCGCATCCAGGCGGATGGAGGGTGGTGGCAGAGGGAATTTTTCTGGAAACTCAGCCTCCCAAAAGATGAAAGTCACGATACTTGGTGGGTGCGGGGAACAGGCATTTAGACCGACCTGGAGCTGGGACTGGGGGCCTGGAGGAGCCACTCCCGCTGCCTCTTCAGGAAGTGTGGGAAAGCCGTGCCTCAGTTTCCCCTACCACAGCACTGATTCCCGGCCCCTGTGCAGAAACTTGGAGGGTTCTGGGGAGTAGGACATTCGTTTTTACAGGTTGTGCATTTTCACGGGTCCCTGATGGGCAGGATTGGGCACCTACGCTTGGAGACACAGGGTGCATCTGTCCCAGCCTACCCTTGTTTCCTCTTAGCAGAGAATCTGTTCTCCTTGCCCAAGCCGCCTTCACCCCTCCCAGGCCCCTCTCTGCACCCTGCCGTGGCCCGGGACGAGGAGAGGGCAGGCGTGGGCCGGTGCTTCTGGCCTGACAAGGTGGTCCCAGTCCAGTGAGGCCAGGCCGGCGTTTTCATCCCTGGCGCTGCCTCCCACCTTTTGTGTATTTCACAAACACACACACACACATGCCTCGCCTTTGATTCGCTTCCCTCTCTTGCTTGTTGCTCTCCTTCTAACCAGATGGGTCCAGGAGAGGAAGCTTTGAAGGCTCAGCCTCTCTTCAGCAGCTGCCAGGTCTGCGCGTGGGGAGAACCGGAGCGGAACCGGAGGCCTTTGGCTAAAAGCTTAGGCTCTAATAGCGGTAATTAAATTAGCCTCTTAATTAGAAAGAGGAATGTCATTGTCCAAGTCCTTCATCTATCATCTTTTCATGGCATAAAATGAGCAGCTAATCCTCTCCCCCCCAACCCCAGGGGGGCAGCTGCCCTCTCCAGAGCCCAAACACTCTGGGCCATAGTTCCTTCATCCTGAGGCACAAGTTTTTTCTTTCTTTCACATTTCAACGTCTCTAAAACTGGGACATGTCTCCATCAAGGGGACATCTCAGTTTTTTTGTTTTTTTTTTTTCTAGGAGGTACCGGGGAGTGAACCCAGGACCTCGTACATGGGAAGCAGGTGCTCAACCACTGAGCCAAACCCTCTCCCCGACATCTCAGTTTAATAGGAACGCTGAATGCCCTTTTAGCTGCATCTCTGGGCTCTGGACGCTGGGACTGGCGGCGAAGGTGCAAGGCCTGGCGTGGTGGAGGTCACCCTCATTTGGATGAGCCCCCCTTGCCAGTGACCACCCGCCCTTCTTGGTCCTCGGTCCCTGAGGCCTGATGACTGTGTCCATTCTTTTCAGGACCTGTCTCTGAATGCCCCGTCAGGGTATCCCTCCCCGCCCATACTCCTTCTTCTCCAGCCCTCTCTGCGTTTTCTTCCCCTATTTCTGAACCTGCACTTTAGCCCAGGACAAGTTTTCTAGACTCTTCCTTCCCCAAGACAGCTTCTCTTGAGACCTTATCATACAGCCCTGGTGCCAACGGTGGCCAGGGCAGAGCGCTGGGGTGGCTGCGGCTCTGGGGCTGGGTCCCCAGGGCTTGTGCAGCTGGAGGCCGCCATCCCCCTTGGGCTTGCTCTAACTGCCCTGTTAGGGACGGGGCTCAGCGCTGACCGGTGCACATCGGCTGTACCTCCACCGGAGGGCATGGAGTGGGCCTGTCTCTCAGGGCCCACGTCTTGGCATGCTCCTGGAGTGTGCAGCTCTGAGTCCTTTATGTAATGGCAGAACCCGCTCACTGCCCATGGTTGAGCCCCCACCCGCCCTGTCGGCCACAGTGCGGTGAGTTTCCCACATACCAGCCTGCTCTGCTCCTGCCAAGCCTGGAGCGGAGGCAGAGGGGCTGCCCAGAACCAGGAAGCCAAGGCACCCCCCACCCCCATTGTCATTGTTCACCAGGTAAATGGGGATTCAGAGCCGAGTGAGTGTGGCGGTCAGGCCCCAGTCAGACATGGAAGCAGCCACTTCCATGCAAATAATCACTTTTCTGGTAACAATATGGAAAGTGGTAAGAGATCTAAGAAAAATAAGCAGCTTTGATTAAAATGCAGCTGACCAATCTGCTCGGATTGGTCTCCTGCCTTGGGGGAGACTGCGGGGCATCAAGGGCAGGGGCAGGCACTTCCCTGGGCACGGGAAAGTCAGGGTCGGCTGCGGCCACCTGTGCCCTGGGTCCCCCACCTGTGTGAGCTCAGACATCTCAGCCACTGCTGCATCTGCACAGATGCGTGTGCCAGGGGTCCTACTGGCCGCCCTGTGCTGTGCAAGGGCGATGGAACCCACCGGCATGCCTGCATGGAGAATGGCCTGGCAATGAAGTGCTCTTCGGCCGGTCCGTGCCCACCCGTGCCCCCTCCCCATCCCCTCTTGGTGGCCTCCCTGGCCCCTTGGTGCCTCTCCAGTGGCCTATATAGCCACCACCTCCCAGAGCAGCACAGTGGCCTTCACCAACAGCGTCACCCAGTGCCCATGAAGATCAAGCCCTCCCTCCCTTTGGAATTAGGGGCTCCATTCACAGATAGAGTCCAGGGCTCCACTTGGACTCACCCAGGAAGTGCAGGGGATGGGAGTAGTGCCCCCCCAGCTGCAGGTGGCAGGTCCCAGCCTCACTGTGCTCCTGAGTCCTGGGGCCACACGTGGCACTGCTGCCCCTTGACCAGAAGCTGCAGGCCAGAACCTTCTAGAACCCAGGCTCTGCTCCTGCAGCCGCTGCCCAGGAGGGGCCTGGTCCCAGGAAGGTTAGGATACTGGGATCCCACTGGTGAGATTTCTGGCCATTTCCCAGGTGTACCCCCATCGCCTACGAGAACTGCAGGTTCCTACAGACAGACTGATTTCAGTAGCATAAAGATTTCTAAAACAGTTTATTTCATCATACATAAAGTGCCTTTTCTAGAACAGTTTATTTCGGGATACATAAAGAGCCTGAGTCAGCCAGAGTTTGCAAAAGCCACTACTGTCGATCTGACTGAAACACACCCTGCTGTGTGGATGATGGTCCCCTACCTGTCTCTAGGACAGGAGTTCTCAGTCAAGGGCCATTCTGATCTCAGGGCATATTGGCCGTGCCTGGAAGCATTTATGGACGTAACAATTTAGGGGAGGGGCTATGCTACTGGCATCTGGTGGGTCGAGGCTGGGTAAGGCCCCACCACCTAGCACCACTTGAAGCTGGCAGGGCTGTAGTGGAGTCTCACGGATGCCTGAGGGCCCTGCCCCACAGACTTGCAGCCCATGGGCTCCCCTGGTCCTGCCACCGAGGAGGGTGGCTCTGCTGGCTCCATTCCACCCTCAGCTTATAGCCTTCTAGCACCCAGCTTGGTGCAGGAAGGTGGGTGACAGCCACAGGGGTGGGAGCTGAGCCTCCTGTTAGGGTCTGCCTGGCAGGCCTGCAGTGGGGAGCCGTGTGTTCACGGACCATGGCTGTTTGTCTCTAAAACCCCAGGGAGACCCACTGTTCGTAGGGGGAGGCAGGGCTGAGGATTTGCTCTGCCTCCAGCCTGCCGGGGCCCCTGCTCCCTGCCCTGGGGTCCCCACCGGCCCTCCAGGCAGCACTCCCACCCTGCCTGGGCAGCTCCCTCACAGAAGCCACCCTTCTTTCTCATGTGTTTGTAGGGGACCTGAGCTCACGTAGGAGACAGAAGTACAGGCTGGGGCTGAGAGGGGAGTGGGGAGAGAATTCCAGGGGCGTCTAACATCACAGGTGCACACACGGGGCCTTGGCCACTGGCTGTTGAATGAACCAAAGACTCAGTTTCTGCTCTAAAGGTGCTCACGTCCCAGGTCTCTGTGGGGTGGAGGGGCTGGGGGGTGCCAGGGAGGGGTCGTGGGCTGGGATCCCTGTGGGGTGGAAGCAGGGGACCCGCCCAGAGGGATTTGGGTTTCACTGTGGGTGGGAGGGAGGGGCTGTGTCCCAGGAGTTGCCACCAGACCTTGAAAGGTGACTTCTGTCAACTGGGCTGGCTGGGCAGGGCTCTGAAGGGACAGGAGGACGGAAGCACAGCTCCATTACGGGAACTCAAACACAAATGTGCACAGTCGCTGCCATTGCCAACCATGGGGACCCACCTGGACGTCCTTGATGGCTAAGGGGATAAACGTGTGTCGTGCCGAGGGAGGGAGCCGGGTTCATCAGGCGCACAGCACATGCCTCCATAGAGAGAATGTTCTGGAAAAGGCAGGGCCACGGTGAGGGAGAGCAGGTGGATGGGTGCCCGAGCTGGGGCCAGGGGCACTTGAGAGTGGCACAAGTGCAACCATAAGCAGTTTTCAAAACCCACAAAACCAAGAAGCAGATGTGGCTCAAACAGTTGGGCACCCGCCTCCCACATGGGAGGTCATGGTTTGGTCCCTGGTGCCTCCTAAAGAAGACAAGCAAGACAGTGAGCTGATGCGATGGCCTGGCACAGTGAGCTGACGCAACAAGATGATGCAACAAGAGACACAAGAAGGAAAACACAATGAGAGACACAATAAAACAAAGAGTGGAGGTGGCTCAAGAGATTAGGCGCCTCCCTCCCACATGGGAGGTGCCGGGTTCGGTTCCCAGTGCTTCCTGAAAAAAAGAAGACGAGCACACAATGAGGGGATGGAGAGAAATAAATAAATAAAATAAATCTTTAAAACAAACAAACAAAAAACTCACAAAACCAACAATGAAGGGCAAGTTATATATTGCATATGTCAGGAACAACTTGTCAGGGCTTTTCTTATTCCCCGTTTCCTCTGTTTTTACCCGATGCCTGTTGTGTCTGCTTGCTTCTTTTCCCCTTTTTCTCCCTTTAGCTTAACAGTGTGCTGGGGAATCACTTTCAAATTCCTTGTTCTTAGTTAGCAAAATAGCAGGTTCCTATTTTTAAAAATAGGTGAGAGGAGGCTGTGGTTAATAGTACAGCTCTAAGAATGTTCTATCATGAATGATAACACATGCACAACACTATTACAAGGTGCTAATAATAGGGTGGTATATGGGGAAAATACACATAATGCAAACTATGGACTATAGTTAACAGTACTATTTTAATCTTCTTTCATCAATTGTAAAAGGTACCGCAACAATGCAAAGTGGGAGGAGGTATATGGGAACATTGTATTTTTTTACATGACTTTTTCTGTAAACCTACTTCTCTAATTAAAAAAAAGTTACAATAAAATATTATGCTAACTGAAAGAAATCAGAACACAAAGTACCATACATGTTGTATGATTCCATTTATATAATATGTAGATAGAAATTAATCTATAGAGATGGAATTAGATTAGTAGTTTTGTAGGGCTGGGGGATGGATAGAGAGGGATTGAGAGGTGACTGCTGTGGGGGATGGGATTTTTCTTTTTTGGATCAATGAAAATGTTCTAAAATTGATCGTGGTGATGAAGGCACAACCCTGTGATTATACAAAAAGCCACTGATTGTACACTTTGGATGACTTTGATATGGTGTGTGGATGTATTGTAATAAAACTGCTTTATAAAAACAAAACAAAACAGGGGAGAGGAATCCTTCATTCTTTGACTTCACTTCTTTTCCAATAGGTCACGGATGATTGAGACAGAAGGGAACTGACAAATGAGACACTCTGGGTTATGGGTCTCAGTGTCTGTCTCCTTAGCCAGCAACTGCTCCCCTGTCATGGCTAATCCAGCCCTGCCCTGCCCTTCCACGCGGTGTGGACGTTCGGCATCTGTCCTGGAAAAGGAAGGGGTACACTTCTGTCCTCATTCTCATTTCGATGGGGTGGTCGCCCCCTGTTCTCGACAAGAAACTGGTAGCTCCGAGATGCCTGGGGAAAACACTTTAGGGATTCCTGGAGTTTCTGGGGTCCATGGGGGCGATAGGCAGGCTGTGTGGAGTGGGGCTCTCCTGGGCCCTGTGACTTCTGTGGGGCCGAGAGGAATGGCTTGACCATCATTGAATATTGGACCCGGGTGATACATGCTCCGTGGGTGTTAGGTTTTCCCCTTTGCTTTGGTTTTATGTTTGGAATTTCCCAACTGAAAAATGTAAATTGTTCGATAAATTCTCAAGATTAAAACATGGTATGTTGTGGGAGAATGTGGACAAAA
This sequence comes from Tolypeutes matacus, assembly GCA_026826555.1. Classification (NCBI taxonomy): domain Eukaryota; kingdom Metazoa; phylum Chordata; class Mammalia; order Cingulata; family Chlamyphoridae; genus Tolypeutes; species Tolypeutes matacus. The sequence continues at coordinate 3,610,912 of JAKSZT010054557.1, forward strand.
GACAGCTTCTTACTTTTAATCCGTGTCCCTGTGGGTGGGAAACCATGGTGAACAGGGTCTTTGGAAGATGTTATTTTTAGTTAAGGTGTGGCCAGCTGAAGGAGGGTGGGAAATTAATCTGTATTACTGGAGGACTTTACCAGCAGAAGAAATTTGAGCACAGCCCAAAAAGGCCACACGAGAGAAGCCAGAAGTCAGAGAAACCAAAGAGCAGACACAAGGAGAGGCGGCCATGTGATGGGAGGCAGAGATGGGAAGCCAGTGGATGGTGGCCAGCCAGTGCCGGGGCGCTACGGACTTCAGGGAGAAAGCCTGGCCCTGCCAATACTTTGATTTTAGACTTTTGGCCTCTGAAACTGTGAATCAATCAATGTTGCTTAAGCCAACTATTTTTTGTATCCCCCCACCCCAAGTTGTTTGCGCTTGCTGTGTCTGTTCGTTGTGTGCTCACCTTCCTTTTCGGAGGCACCGGGAACCGAACCCTTCCCATGTGGAAGGGAGGCACCTGATTGCTTGAGCCACCTCCACTCCCTGCTTTGTTATGTCTTTCATTATGCTTTCCTCCTTGTGTCTCTTGTTGTGTCACCATGTTGCATCAGCCTACTGTGCCTGCCTATCGTGTCAGCTTGCTGTCTTGCTTGTCTTCTTTAGGAGGTGCCAGGAACCAAACCCGGGACCTCCCGTGTGGTAGGTGGGAGCCCAATCACTTGAGTCACCTCTGCTTCCCTAAGCCAACTATTTGTTATAGCAGCCTGGCAAACTAAGACAGGTATTGGTAAAAGAATTCTCTAGATAGTCACACTTAAATTAAATCAATTAATTAATATGACAAAGTAAATTTTCCCTGACATTTAAACCTTGATTGCCAACAGACTGAAAACACTTCTAGATAGTGAAAATGATAAGCCTAACATACCAGATCTGAAAACGTTTTAAGCATCTTAGGAAGCACACATACCACATTAGAAAGAGTCACTAAAACTGGTTCTAAAACACTAATTGATAGTGTTTTTGTTTTTTTAAAGGAGGTACCAGGGAATGAACCCAGGACCTTGTACATGGGGAGCAGGTGCTCAATCACTGAGCTACATCTGCTCCCCAATGAGAGTTGTTTTTTTCCTTTGTTTGTTTTTAGGAGGCAATGGGAATCAAACCAGGGACCTCGTACATGGGAAGTAGGCGCTCACCCACTTGAACTACATCTACTGCTCTAAATGATAGCTTTAAATTCTTTTTTTCCTTATTTTTCCTTAGGATATGTCCACAACTCTCTTCCATGACCAGATTTACCAGAGAAAGGGCTCTGGGGGGACCCTGGGAGCCCATGCCAGGGCACAGAGTGAGGCTGATTTGCATCTGGCATCAGCCTGAGTTTCTTTTTTAAAAACTTATTTTGATTTTTTATAATTTTTTTATTTTTTTTATTTTTAAAGAAGCTTTAGATTACATAAATGTTACATAAAAAATATAAGGGGAAAGCAGATGTGGCTCAAGCAGTTGGACGCCTGCCTGCCACAAGGGAGGTCCTGGGTTTGGTTCCTAGTGCCTCCTAAAGAATATGAGCAAGACAGCAAGCTGATGCAATGGGCTGGCGTGGCAAGATGATGCAACAAGATGATGCAACAACGAGACACAATGAGAGACACAACAAGCAGGGAGCGGAGGTGGCTCGAGAGATTGGGTGCCTCCCTCCCACATGGGAAGTCCCAGGTTCAGTTCCTGGTGTTTCCTAAAAAGATGAGCAGACACAGAGAGCAGACAGTGAGCACAATGAGGTGGGGTGGGGGAGAAACAAATAAATAAAATAAATCTTTAAAAATATATATATAAGGGATTCCCATATGCCCCACTCCCTCCCCTTCCCATGCTTTCCGGCATTGACAGTATCCTTCTTAGTGTGGTACATTTGTTACAATTAATGAACCCATGTTGAAGCATTGCCACTAACCATGGACTACAGTGTACATTATAGTTTACACTTTGTCCTGCACAATTTTGTATGTTATGACAAAATATACAATGGCCTGTATCTGTCACTGCAATGTCACGCAGGACAAATCCAATGTCCCAAAAATGCCCCCGTATTACACCTATTCTTCCCTCTCCCAACCTCAGAACCTCTGGAGGCCAGTGCCTTTACATCAATGATAAGAGTTCTTCCATTGCTAGAATAATAATGTCTATAGAAGAATAATAATAAGTCTACTTTAGTCCATTGTTCATTCCCCAAGCTTGAGGATTTTGGGATGGTGATGCCCACTTTGCTTCTAACTGAGAGGGGGCTTAGATCCCATGGGGCAGATGGATGGAACTATCTTGCTTGCAGTTACAGCCTGAGACTCTTTATTGCACAATTTCTTTTTGTACTGATCGGCTCCTAACCCCAGTCCCATCTTCCGTGCTTACGTCAGTTTCGACACTTGGCGTTGTTTCCTGAGGTTTGGGTTTTGGGTGGACATGAGTCCCCAGCTACTGTCCTTTTCCTCGCGAACACTGAGTGGCGTTTGAGCACGATCGGCAGTGTCCCTGTTCTTTATTGGTGTTTGGTTACCCAGCACGCGGGGTGCCTGGTCAGTGCTGCCTGCTGAGGATGCTTGGTGGTGTCTGATGACGTCTCCTGCTCTCAGCCCCGTGCCTGCTGCTTCTGGGAGTCTGAGTTATACAAATGGAAACAAGGACAAGCTGGATTTTGTGTAGAGGCTGCAAATATCCAGCCCTTGTCCTCTCCGCAGGGGGCTCTGCGTCCCCTCTCCTTGCCTGGGCTGCCGCCCTGGGAGGCCCCCCCCAGCCCCAGCCGCTGACCCCACACTCCACTGGCACAGGAGGATGTTGGGTGGTTTATTAAGGCACCGATGGGGAACTGCAATCAGATGGAACAAAACAGCCAAGTTTCTTTTCCCTTTTTTTTTTAGGATATACCAGGGATTGAACCTCGTACATGGGAAGCAGGTGCTCAACCACTGAGCTACATCTGCTCCCCCCAATAACTTAAGTTTCTTCACATTCCAGATCTGAAAAAAAAACACAACACAACAAGCCCACAATAAAAAGTAGCACCTCCTGCCCTACTTAAATACTGACAAAACTTTTGGGGCCCTTTTAACTTTTCTTGTTGGAGTGCTGATGGGGATCCTCAGACCCTCAGAGGCCCTTGGGTCATCCGAGCGGCTCGGAGCCATCCTCGTGACCAAATAAAGGGGCTGTACGGGTGGCGGAGGTGGGGAGGCCCCTTTGCCCTCTGCTGCTGCCCCTTCTGTCTTTGACTGAGCCTTGCTTTTGGGCAGGAGCTGAAGATTTCTCATGTCTGCCTCATGACCCCGAATCAGCTTTCTGTGAAGGGCAGGGTCCATGTGCTTTGCCTTATAGAGCCAGGTGTTAAATATTTCTGGCTCTGTGGGCCTGTGGGGCTTGGTTGTGACTCCCAAGCCCTGCCAGAGCAGGCAAAGTGCTGCTGGTGACGCTCAGGGCATGGTCTGCCAACTGAATTGGAATGTTGTGTTCACGTGGGGGCTGGAGGGGGTGCTGGGGGTGCACGTGGGCCCAGGGAGCTGCTGGATGTGCACACGGGGGCTGGGTGGAGGCAGATGCACTGCTGCTCCTGGGCCCTTGTAGCAGGGAGGAATGACAAAGAGCATGGCATTTAAAGGTCATGACTCCCATTAACTTTTTTTGGTTTAGCACCCCATGTGCCATGCCCTACTTTCTTAAAATGGTACGTGGCTTTATTTTGCACACAGATGCTTGCCTCCGTGGATTCTCGGGTATGTCCGCGGAACCTTTTTAGGAGCGATGGACTCTGCCTGGAGGACCGTGTGCGCCCGTGTGTTGGTGAACGCGTCTGTGCGCACGCTGGTGAGCACGTCTGTGCGTGCCCGTGCATCTGCCCTGCTCACAGCTGCTGTCCGCCCTCCCGCCTGCCCAGCTGCTTCCTTCCTGTCTGGCTCTTCTGGGGGGTCCTGGAGAAACTGGCAGGTGAGGGCAGAGTCATGGCTTGCCGACCTGGGGGGAAGCTGGAAAAGTAAGAGGGGTGCCTAGAGAGGTCCTCACCTGTGGAGCTGCCCACAAGGTGCCCCCACCCCTGTACTTACTTCCCCCACCCCCGCCCACCCACCAGATGCAGAAAACGACTCTCGGGAAAGGGGGAACCTGAGACCTCCGGTTCAAGGGCGAGCTGCTGCAGGAGAGGTTGGTGGGCGCCTGGCTGTGGTGTTAGCCGCTGAGTCACCCCTGGGCCCGGGCAGTGGGGTCGGCCAGCATGCGATGCAGAAGGCTCCCCTTGCTTGGACACACGAGTGCCGGGCAAGGTCAGGTTCAGGTCTCACCTGGGCCGGCTTGTTTTAAGACCAGGATTTTGTATGGAGTTATAGCCAGCTGAGTATGAAGCATTTCTAAAGAACCCCCTGAAGGTGTGTTTTTCTTTGCGCAGACAGTTCTTTTGTGCGGAAGGTGCAGTATAGCTTCTTGGCAGAGACACCGGTGGGAAACACTTGATTGAACATCACTCACTTGGGAGCGCAAAGACACCCGCCACACGCCAACGGCGCACAGCTGGCGACCTGCCTCCCCTGGGCGCTGCGCTGCCCAAAATGTTTCTTGGGTAGTTCCCTTAGCATCTCGGCGCCAAGCCCAGGCGCCCACTGAGGACATCTCCATGGCACATGGCTGCCCCTTGCCCTGTCTGCCAAACTTTGGGAGGAGAGGAAAGGATGGTGGAGCTAAAAGCTCATGTGTCCCGAGGGCCACCTATCTGCTGTGCCATTGGCACCTGCCTTCAGGGCCGCTGATCTGTGGGGCCGAGCTGGGCCCTGCCCACCCCTGGCTTAGCGAGCAGCTGTCTGCCTGGCCAGGTGGGGATGGCCACCATATCCGTCTGGCTGTAGGGTGGGATGAGTTAACGCCCCGGATTGTCTCTGCAGGAGGTACTGGGTAAATCCCACCCATCATCAAGGAGGGTGCCCTTGGCCTTGGGCTCCTCTGGAGGCAGTTCTCACCACGTGGTGATCCCAGCTCATGCTGAGCCATTCTCCTACCCACTTGGCAGGTGCTGGTGGGGGATAGCTGAGAGGTAGCTCTGGCCGTTTCCATGATCTGAGGAGCAATCCCTCCCCCTGCACAGGAGGCGGTGGCTGGCAGTGCTCATGTCCCTCGTCAAATGTGTGGGCTGTGCAGCCACACCTGAGTCCCAGTCTGGGCTATGAAAGTCACTGTTCTGGACGTTCCCGGGCCACGACTGCCGGCCTTGCTGTGGGTGCTGGTGGGGAGGTCCCAGGGCTGGGACCTGGGCTCTGCCAGGCCACTGTCCACACCCTGACTGCAGCCTGTGAGACCCTGGGCCAAGGACCTGGCTGTATCATGCCTGGAATTCTAACCCACGGAAACTTCTGGAAAACATAGGACGGCAGAACACACCTGCTTAAGTCAGTACCAAACCACAACAAGGACTATCTTACCACTATTTCCAAATCCCCAAGTTTGCTCTGGTTATAAGCAGCCTCACAACTGACTAAAAGAATATAAGAACATTTATGGAAGCTGATGAAAAAACTTCTTTCTCAGTTGACTCAACTGGATATGCTAGGAAATTCTTGCTGGGCAACCACGGGACAAGACGCAAGGAGATGAAAGGACACTTGGCACGCGGTTGCTGCCAGGGACTGCCATCTCCGTCACCCTTGTTGTGGATGAGCCGACACGTGGTTGAGCTCCGGGTTATCCCTCTGGGTCTTTCCGTTCCCTCATGTGCAACAATTTCAACAGTTCCAGCCGCTTTCCTATCGGGTTCCAGGAGTTGACTTTTGCTCAGAAGACAATGTCTGCATCCTTGATAAAGGATCGTCAACATTTATCAGTATGGATTGTGCGAAACTGGAACGAGCCCTGAATGAAACTTGACGCGCCGTGTCCCTTTATCTGGAATATTTGCCTCCACGGCTGTTGGCCCGAGTTTGTTTTTGCAAATACCCTGATTATGCCAAAGGACAGAGTCGCTGTGGTTCTGGAAGAGCCAAGGACACTGCCATCGAGGAGAGGCAGAGGCGCCGCGGCTCAGCCACAAATGCGGAGCCCTGGCCAGATTCTAACGTGGCTGGGGGCTGCACTAATCGAATGCCTCGGGATCGAGCTGAGGGGCCGGCAGGTAGCACGGCTGCAGTGGGGGCTTCCAGAGATGCAAAACTGGTTTCAAGTGAGCTATTGAAGGGAGTGTCAAACCACTGACAAGCAGGCTTAGGTCCAGTTTCCCTGGACCTACACTGCACATCTGACTCACTGGTGTGGCCCTTGGCGGACCCCGGCATGGTGGCTCGCCCGCCACCTCTTCCTGCTGTGACTTTCTTAGCGTCCGTGGGTCCGCTGTCTGAGGGCTTCCACACGAGGATGGGGCCTTAGAACCTCGCTGTGTGTTTGTGGCTTTGCTTTGGTGAGGGGGCTGGACGTGTTTGTCCTGAGACTCAGTTTTATGGAGTTCTCAGGACCTGAGTTCAAAAGGGCTTCCATGACAGATGCCACACACTGGTTGGCTTCATGGCAGGAATTTGTCGTCTCAGGGCTCCTGAGGCTGGAAGTCCAAAATCGAGGCATCGATAAGGTCGTGCTTTCTTCTCACTCTGTGGCATTCAGGCGCTGGCTTGCTGCCATTTTGGGGGTTCCTTGGCTTGCATCTCTGCCTGTCGCATGGCCGTCTCTCTCTTCTCGTGTCTGCTCTTCTGGTTTCTGCTGCTTTCTGGTTTCTAGCTCCTCTCTCAGGCCTCCGATTATATGGATGAAGACTCGCCTGCGTTCACCTGGCCACACTGTAACTAAAACTATCATCTTCAAAAGGTCCTCTTTGCTCCCACAGGATGTGGATTAAGATGAAGAATGTCTTTGGAGAGGTACGTGACCCTATCTACTACTGGCCCCCAACTGTACTTGAAGGTCTAGTCCGCTCTGCCATTGCCTTCCAGTCCAGTCTCCGGGATGGGCCGCTGTCCCCTGGATGTCCCTGGGAACAGCCTGAGAAGTTTTTCTGGAGACTGTGTGGCACGTGTGAGAGGTACTCCCACATGCCCGTGGCTGGACAGAGGACAGAGTGAAGGTTTGCTTCGCAGGAGCCTCGCTGCCTCTGGCCCTGTTGGCCAATGGTGTCACATGGGGAGATTGAGCCACTGGTTAGTGTTATTAGCAAGGAGATTGCTCGCTGCTTCAAGGGAGCTGGCACTTACAGTGGTCAGTCCTGACAGGAGGCCACAGCACTGAGCAGGTCCCAGCTCAGCATGACGAGGACACCCCAGCACATAGCCACCGTGGGGAGCCTGGGCTGGGCCGACCCTCACAGGCTAGGCACGGGATCTTTCCCCTGTGCTGCTGCGAGGGTGTCACTAACCTGGCCCGCTGGTGGCAGTGGGCGTGGCCCCTCTGGGGTGGGCAGCCGGAGTGTGGCCCACTAGGCTCGTTGCCCATGGTGTCTGAGGACGCTTAGGTCGCTGCAGCCTGAAATGAAGAACGATGACTCCTCACCTCTCTCTCAGTGCTGGCAGATTTCTCTGCTTGTGTCCCCAAATGTCACATGCCTGGCTTCAGGACACTAGGATAAACAGTGTGGTCCTGGTAGCCTCCCTCGGGCCGACAGCCCCCAAGCCAGGAGACCATGCACTTGGACTTGGGGTGCCTTCCCAGGCTAACACTCAAGCTGCTTGGAGCAGTCCCTAGTGCATGGTCACTCCAGGAAATTAATGCAGGTTCCTTGGGGAAGGCCGTGAGAAAGACTGACAGTAGAAACTGTTGACAGTGTCATGAGGTCTTTCCTCAGCAGGACCCAGGAGCCCCTCCGTTCAAGAGGCTCTGGGTCTGGGAATGAGGGGTCACAACTGTTTTGGTGACCCAAGCCAAACTTCTGCCCACTAGATCTAGAACTTTCTGCCTACGCAGAGCAAGTCAGACTTTTGCCAGCTGCCATGGGGCAGTGTGTGAGTGTGACCTCTCGGGTCACAGCTTTAACCCCGATGTACACCCCAGGAGCCATGCCCACCTGGACTGGCGGTCAAGTGCTGCCCTGGGATCCAGCCATCCCCACTATAGGGCCCCAGTTCAGTGGTGGCAGTTCCCCCTATCATTTCTTTTTTCTTTTAAGATTTCTTTCTTTCTTCCCACCGCCTTGTTGTTTACATTTGCTGTTTCTGTTTGTTGTGTGTCAGTCTTCTTTTTAGGAGGCACTGGGAATCGAACCCGGGACCTCCCACATGGGAGGGAGGCACCTAATCACTTGAGCCACCTCTCCCCGACACTTTGTTGTCTCTCATTATGTTTTCCTCCTCGTGTCTTGTGTTGCATCATCTTTTTGCGTCAGCTCGCTGGTCTTGCTCATCTTCTTTAGGAGGCACTGGGAACCGAATCTGGGACCTCCCGTGTGGTAGGCGGGAGCTCAATCACTTGAGCCACATCCGCTCCCCCCACCCTAGTCATTTCTGACCCATGGACAACATCTGTAGGGATGTTGTCATGCCTCATGCCAAAGTATTCCTCATGACTATGACAGGGGCGTCCTCTGGAGCCTCCCAGGGGAGGGGTGTGAGGTCTTCTGTGACAAATCAGCTCTCACCTTCCAACCTGCCTCTGATCCCCTTCCTCTACTGTGCAGTGAAGGCAATTCCTACTTCTCAGCTTGGTTTAATGTAGGCCACTTCAGGGTCCGTGCGCTGGCCTACACCCCCCCCCCAGATAAACTGTGAGAGCCCTTCCTAACACCCTGGGCTCTGTGGCTGCAGCCAGGCTCTCCAGCTTCATGGGCCTGGTGCGACGAGTTTGGCCTGCTCTACTTTGCATTCCTGCCACTTCCATCCCACACCCTTCTCATCTATTCCCACGTGTGTTCCTGGGATTGTGACCTGTAGGGAAAAGCACACCTCCAAGTGGGGGCAAGCTTTGTTCCTCACCAGAGCCAGGGCCTGCTGGACCTGAGTCTGTTCGAGGTCTGGGAGCAAAAAGGGGTGGCGGAGGTCGCCTTGAGGAGGGACACGCCTCAGGGGAGGCCGTGACAGGTTCCTCAGGCAAAGCAGGGTGAGCCTCCTCAGACGGGGGTGGAAAGCACAGAAGTCAGGTGGAACTTGGGCTTCATGGTCCCCAGCCCCCAGAGGGCCCCTGTCCCAGTGGCTGGGGTTCCATTCACTCCCAGTCACTCCCCCGCTTTAAGAGCAGACCCTCTGTGAGGCTGGGATTTGGTCACTCTGTGGCCCAGCTGCGAGATGAGGCTCTGGGTTGCGCTTTCTTTCCTGGCTTTTGTCATGTCACTGTCCTGTGCCGCTTGCTTTTTGTATGGGACACCATCTTGTGACATGTCAGTGCTGCCTGCCCAGAACTCACCCTGGAGATGCCCCTGCTGTCCTCTTATTTTCACTCTCTTTGGAGTGTGTGTGCGTGCATGAGACCGTTTCTTTCCACTGACTGCGCATTCAGCCTAGTTGCATGTGCTAGGACATGCTTTCTGCCCGGAGTCCCTCTGGCCCCCTCACCAGCAGCCCCTTCTCTGCCTTGCCCTCCTGAAAGAAGCTCCGGCACTTCCCTTCCTGTTCTTTGGTCCCATGCATGGGGAGCTCCTGGCCATAGGGAGAGAGGAACCGTGGGAGCATCTGTGGGCAGCTATGCCCGTTTGACAGCAGCAGCAAGGGTGGGGGCTAGCTGCCTGATTCCAGTGCGAAGGGTGCCCGAGGGTGGCTCCTGGCTCACACCCTAGGTAGGGGGCGGGGAGGAGCTTCCTCAGAGAGTCGTCACCTCAAGCCTGCAGGTACGCAACTGAAAATTTATTGTAAAATACGGCCGGTTGGCCAATGCCACCAGACACGTGTCACCGTTCCTGCCTCGGCCCCTAGTACCCAGGGATGGCTTGGGCGTTCTTTTTTAAATGGCCCATCCTTTGCTTTTGTGTATATGGTGTATTTCACAAAAGGAAGCCAGCAAGGAGCCGGTGGACTGAGCTCCTTTTCAAGCTGGAGAAGAATTACCTGCGGCTTGCAGCAACCAAGGGCCCTTGGGAGGCACTTTTCCATACAACTGCATCCCTGTGGAGCTCGGCACCCACTCTCGCCTTCATCTTGCCCTGAGGGGTGTTGCTTCACGTCACGTGCGTGGGTAGAGGGACCAGACGCTGATGCGCTGGTCCCCAGAGCCCGCAGCTAGTAGGCCGTTGTCGGCGAAGGCCACGCAGTGGATGGTGGCACTGTGGAAGTCCAGCACGGCCAGGGGCTTCATTGTCCTCCAGTGAAACACGCGGACACGGTGGTCCCAGCCCGCCGTGGCCAGGATCTTGCGGTCTGGCCGGAGGGTGACGTCGGCTATCCCGGGGTTGGTGATGTTGTGTGTGCTGCGTACCTAGGGGGTGGGAGAGGTGAGTAAAAGTGTCAGGTTTTTTCTCAGAACCATCCCCAAGGTAGACCCTGGGCCCAAACCACGGACGGAGCCCATGCTGCCAGCCAGGGCCACGAGGGCCACGCTCCCGCATAGCTCGTCCCCTACCCTTGAGCACCGGGTACAGACCCCACCTCAGCAAGTGGCCTGGCTTTTGTCCTTGACTGAGCCCTTGGGTTGTGAGGGGAGCATTCCCCAGGGAGCCAACTCCAGCAGAGTTGCCTCTGCAGTGGGGAGCGTCTCTGCCGTGAGAGCCTGCTGGGAAGGGGCTTGTTCTGACTGATTTCCTCCCCCCTGTTGGAGACCAGTCCTCAGGGTGGTGGGCAAGGAAGGTGGAATTCCCAGCTCTCAGGAACGACTTCAGCTGGGTAGGGTCCAGTGTTCCTCACCACAGGGAATACCCCAGACCCTGGACTTCAGGGGAGAGGCAAACATCCCCAGTTTGACAGCTCCACAAAGTCAGCATTTCTCCTTGGGGGAGAAATCTCGGCAGCTACCCAAAAGCACAATGAGTGGGAGAGAGACAAACCCCGTCTTCAACTACACTGAGAGAGAGTAAAATCCTGAAATACAAAGGGAATTGAAAGGCTGCCAAGAGTGGGGATCCAGTAGGGTGTGGGTAGACTGAGTGAGAGAAAACACCGGAAGGTACAAGCTTGCAAAGGGAGCTGCAGAGCAGTCTGCCAGGCTGTGGTAAAACCTTAATCCCTCTTTGCAAGGAGCTTCCCCGGGCTTGATCAAGTTCAGAGCAGGGGGCGGGTGCTGGCATGAAACAAGGAACTGCACAGGTAAGTTCTCTTTGCATGGAGGAACCTGTGTGCTGGCCTCTCTCTGGTAGCCAAGAGCTCACACGCTCAGTCCTGGGTGACAAGGAAGCTTCCTGACTGCCTGCCCCTCCCCAACACGCGCCTCGTGCAGAAGGAAGGAAGCTTAAGGCTGCTGCCAGTGCATCTCTGCAGATCACCACTGTCTTTGTGTTCAAGGTGGGGCTGGGTCTTGCAGGACCGTCCCCTTGCCAGACAAGGCGTTTGGCATCTCTGTGCCCAGGCACTAAATGATGGGGACACTTGTCAGTGATTGGCCCACACATTTCTAAATACCTCCTACTGGGGTCACATCCTCCCCCAGCTGAGAAGCACTCCCCTAGGCACAGAGAGGTGGAAAGAAATGGGAAAAGAAAATGGCAACTGGCAACCAAAGCAAATGGAAATTGTCAAAACCAAAGAAAACTTAACAATCACTTCTATACAAGACGCAAAGCAGCAGAACACCTGAATTGACAAGTAAGGAAGTAGAAGAAAAAACTCAAATAAATGAAGGTGAATTGGAAATAGCAGGGTAAGAGACTCTTAGACAACAAGGGACAGAGAGGACAGGAATGATAAAAAATGAGTAAAATGAAATGGAAACAAAGAATTATAATGCACCTGAGAAAAAATGAGAGATGTGGAAGACAGGCAGAAGTGGTCTAATGTTTGCTAATTGAGAAAATCAACTTTAATCTCTAGAAATTGAAGTCTTAGGAACTAAATCCAAAGAAAGGGTATAGAATGGCCAACACTAAGATATGCCCTAGTAAAATTATTAGACTTGATAGATTTTAAAAAGTCCTTTCAGTAGCCTGGTAAGTAAGTTTAGGCTGTCCTCAGAATGTTCCACAGCCACGTCATGCCAGCAGACGGGGAGTAATGCTTACAAAGCCCGAGAAGGGAAGCATGGTACAAGAATTTTATATCCAGCCAAACTGTCGCTCAAGTATAAAAACAATAGACCAACATTTTTGAACATGTAAGAACTCAAAGAAAATTGCTCCCATAAGCTCTTCTTGAAGGACTAGAAGATTAAATTCAGTCTTGTAAGAGATAACCGAAGAGCTAGAGCAAATGGTCTGGCAGAGAGCACTGAATATACTTACCTGTTGGATTAGGACTAAAACAGTGTGAGGATTATGGTTATAGAACCGGTTATGTAACTAACAGAAATTGGAAGGGTAGTGAGAGAGAAGTGAGATATTTGGTACCTTCACTGATTTTCTCATCTTTTACAATTTGGGGCCAGAAGATATCACAGCCAACCTCACACTTCTTGAGAGTTTATATGGCCCCCCCACCATAAGTAATAACAAAACCAGCATTATTTCATCTTCCTCCTATCTGATATTAGGGTGCCTTAATTTCTTAGTATTTGTCCTTAGGTTTCTGCATTAAGTAATAAAAATATAAATGTACTCAACAGTTTGATGACTGGATTCCAAAGTTAGGCAGGGGGATGTAGAGAGCTATGGGGAGATGGGAGCCTGAAGTCTGAGTATGGGTTCTCCATGAGTTCTAGTGCAAGGTACACAAGACTTTCCAGAGAGTGGATGCTGCGGGGTTGAATGGAACAGATAAGAGAGGTCGATGGCACTGGTGGTCCAGCCCATCTAAGTGCAAAGACTGTGTGACAACCTAAGACGGGCTGAGATGCCAGAAAGGCCTCACTTCAGGAATAAGGACCATGTCAAAGTGTAAAGCCTATTCTAGACCCATTATAACAAAGCTAGAAACCAAGCCCCGACAAGGTCTGAAGAAGAGAGAGAGTTTGGAAGTTGAGTCTCACCACGATAGAGAAGCCTGGATATAATCTTGGGTTTTCTACATACCTACCCTAACACAGCATAAAACCAAGTCCACAAAAGTTCAAGGTGAACAGTTAGTAATTGAACTGCCTGCTAGAACAAAAATAAACACTCTTCAGGGAAAAATAACAGAATCCAGAGTCTCCATCATGCATCATTTACAATGTCCAGCACACAATTCCTAGACGTGCAAAGAAGCAGGAACATATGACCCATAATCGAGGGGTTAAAAAAAAACACAGTTAATAGAAACTGACCCCAAAATGGCACAGATGTTGGACATATTAGACAAAGACTTTAAAGCAACTATTTCAACATGTTCAAAGAAAAATAGATCCAAATAATTTCAAAAATATTAAACATGTTCTTACTAAGTGGACAGATAGGGACGATGAGCAGAGAAAAGAAAATTATAAAGAACTGAAAAGCACATTTAATGTAAACGAAAAAATTCACAGAATAGGCTTACTGGCAGATTGGAAATTATTGAAAAAAAAAAGTCAGTGAGTCAGAAGACAGAACAATAGACATTATCCAACATGACAAAGCATGAGAAAAATGACTAAATAAGAATGAACAAAGCCTCAGGGATCTATGGGATGATATCAAACTATCTGACTAGGAATCCCAGGAGGATAAGAAAATAAGAATGGTTAAGAAAAAAAAATATTTAAAGAAATAAAGCTGAAAATTTCCCAATTTTGATGAATGTCACCAAATTACAGATTGAAGATGCTCAGCAAAACCCAAACAGGATAAAACACATGCACGCATGCGTACACACACTCCTAAGCACATAATAGACAATCTACAGAAAACCACAGATAAAAAGAAAATCTTCAAAGCAGTCAGAGAGAAAAGACACATTATATGCATGGAACTAGTGATAAAAATATGAGACCAGAAGACAATGAAACAACATCTTTAAAGTATATGAAGAAAACCAAACCAAGCTAAACCCAAACTGTCATCCGTCAATTCTATAAGCCAAGATTTTGTCCAGATAAACAAAAGCTGAGAGAATTTGTTGCCTGCAGACCTGCATGACAAGAAATGCTAAAGGATATTATTCTTTAGGTTAAAGAGAAATAATAAACTGGGATTGACTGGAAATGGGTAAATATACAGGCAAATATATAATACATTTTTTTAATTTCTTGTAAATTAAAGAAAAAATCTGATAATTTAAAGCAAAACTAATAATATTGTAAGGTGGTAAATATGCGGGCAAATAAAAAATACCATGTTTTGTTTTTTTTTGTAAATTAAAGAAAAAACCCAATGAGCTAAAGCAAAACTAACATGGTAAGGTGGAGTATATAATGGGTGTGGAAGTAAAGAACAACAGTTGCACAATGGATGGGAGGGTGGGAGGGTGGAATTATATGTGTAAAAGGTTACTACATTTGTGAGGTGGGAAGAGGGAATTGGTAGGACACTGACTCTAAGAAGACTTTGATAAGTTAAAGATGTATACTGCTAGCTTGAGAGCAACCATAAAAGGGGAAAAAAATGACAAGAAGTATAGCTAAGAAACCCGGAGAGGAAATGAAATGAAATGGAGGGAACGGATGTGGCTCAAGCAATTGAGCATCTGCCTTCCAAATGGGAGGTCTTGGGTTTGGTTCCCACTGCCTCCTGAAAAAACAAAAACAAATAACAAGTTAGCAAAGCAAATGAAAAAACCAACTCAGGGAAGCCGATGTGGCTCAGCGGTTGAGCACCAGCTTCCCACATATCTCAGGTTCAATCTCCGGCCCGGTATCTTAAAAAAAAAAAAAAGAAATGGAATACTCAAATATTTCATGAACACAAAAGAAGGCAAGAAAGGAGCAAAAGAGGGACTCAAAAACAGAAGTGACAAATGGAAAACCAATAGCAAGATGGTAGACTTAAACCCCAACCTAGCAGTCATATTAAATGCAAATTGACAAAACGCTCCAATGTGAGGCAAAGATGGTCAGAAAGGACCAAAAAGCAAGATGCGACTACATGCTGCCTACAAAAGATGCTTTTAAAATATAATACATAAATATAAAAAGAGACACATACATATAATATAAGAGATAGAGGTGAAAAATAAAATGATGGGAAAAGACAGATGATGCAAAAAGCAAGCAGAAGCAAGCTGATGAAGCTATATTCCCATTGGCGGAAGCAGACTTCAAGGCAAAGAGATAAAGAGGGACACTTCCTAATGGCAAAAGGTCATTCAGCAGGAGGAGGCGACCATTTTAAATGTTTATACACCTAGTGACAGAGCTTCAAAATTCAGTAAGCAAAATGCACAGAACTAAAGGGATAAATAGACAAGACCACAACCAAAGCCACAGGTTTTTTTTTTTGGTGCGGGGAGGTACCAGGGATTGAACCCAGGACCTCGTACATGTGAAGCAGGCACTCAACCGCTGAGCTATGCCTGCTCCCACAAAGCCACAGATTTTAAGATCCCTTTCTCAGGCCCTGGTAGACTGCTAGACAAAAAAAATTTAAAAATGAAATAAGTAAGGATTTTGAAGACTTGATCACAGCCAACCACCTTGACCTCATTGACACTGACAGGGTCCCTCCACCCAACAACTGCAGAACACACGTTCTTTTCAAGCGCATATGGTATGCTCACCAAGGTAGACCATATGTTGGGCCAAAAAAAAAAAAAAAACAACCAAAAAACCCTCCAAAGATTTCTAAATACTGAAATCATGTGGTGTATACTCACTGACAACAAAATTAAACTGGATGAAAGATAGCGACAAAGCCAACAAATGTTTGGGAATTAAATAACATACTTCCAAGGAACCTGTGGATCAAAGAGGAAAGCACAGGGGAAAAGGGAAAACATTTGGAATCGAATGGAAACAAAGGCACACGATCTTCAACATTTGTGGGACAGCCCCACCGAGGAAGGTCGGCAGCCCGGGAGCCGACTTCTCGCCACACACGGCAGGGTGGCAAGACGCTGGTGAGCCCAGATGGTGCCTCAGAACTGTGGGCCTCAAGCTGCCTTCGAGGGTGCCAGCAATGTCAGCTCACACTCTTGGAGGCCCCCACTGAAGGAACACCAAACGGATGGATTTCTTGGCTTCTAGAAGGAGGGTTGGGGTGTAAGGATGCCTGGTGAGCAGGAAAAAATGGCAATGTTCACCGTGATGGTAAGATGTGATTGGTAGTGCCAAATCTGCCCCAAAAGAAAAACTGCAACTGAAGGGCATAGAGAGGTTGAAGGGAAAAAGGATTAAAAAAATAAAAGCTATGAAAAAAAAAGTAGTAACCCAAAGAAACCTGGCCTAAGCCATATAATGGGTTGACAAAATAGACCTTTAGGCCAGAATCTTTTCCAGAGATAACGTGCATGACTAAAGAGGCTGATGTCACCAAGAAGGTCACCAGTTCAAACCTGTGTTTGAATCTGGCTCAGAACGCACAAAGCCAAAATGGACAGACCCATGGGAAAGTGTAACAAGATGTGCTGTAGCCCCAGAAAACACATGAAAATGGTGGCTGCCGAGATGTGAGTGATGAAGACTATGGTACCTCAAAAAGCATGGGGCATGGCGAGAGGGTCACCCACTGGAGAGAAACAGGCTTAAAATGCTTGATGGGTAAAGAGAAGCTGAGAATCAATGGGTGAGAAACCCAACCTCAGTTAGAGCAACAGATTGACCCAGGGATCATGGGAGGGAGGAAAAGAAAAATAAGGACAGAAAAAATGAAATAGAAAAAAGGAAAATATTCTAAAGACCAAAAAAGAGGAGACTGATCGGGAATGAAAAAGGACAGTGATTCAAATACTGCAGAAATTTCCACAACTGTCATGCACGGCTAAAAAAAGGACATGTTGAATATGTATTTCCATGATTTCTTAAAAAAGCAACTAAAGAGACAATGGGGGAAGTGGCTGTGGCTCAATCAGTAGGGATACCATTTACCATATGGGAGGCCCCGGGTTCGGTTCCCGGGGCCTCCTGGTGAAGGCAGGCCCGCCCGCATGGCATGGTTAGCTGACCCAGCGAGCACAAGCAGCAAGGGGGGGATAAATGAATAAATAAATAAAATCTTTAAAAAAAAAAAAAAAAAAAGAGACAATGGCAGTTCAATGCAATACGTGATTAGGGATGGGACTGAATAACGGAGGAGAAAAGGCCCAAAAAGATATTCCTGGAGGAAAACAAAGTATGAACAAAACTGGAATCTAGACTATAAGCTTTTCTATCAACGCTGAGGTTCTTAAACTTAATATCTGCACTTAAGGTGGTGATGTAAGTGAATAGCCTTGTTCTTAGGAAATGTACATGGCAGTGCATCAAGAATGATGTGTACAAGCTCAGCTCAAGTGCTTAGAATAAATATATATATATATATACACACACATATATATATAAACAAGCATAAAAACAGAATGAAATGGCCGGATGTAGCAAAATGTTAACAAGATAGTGAATCTGAAGATCTGGGTGGTAGGCATGTTAGAGTTCTCTGCACAGATTTTGTATTATTTTTGTAGCTGTCCTGTATGCAAGTTTGAAATTATTTCAAAATAAAAAGTTGAAGAGTGAAAAAAAAAAGGTCATTATGAAAATTACCTTAAAGATTTTTAATGCCTATCGACAAATACCTTAAAAAAAAAAGTAACTTACCAAAATTGACCAGGAAACACCAGGGAACCTAAACTAGTCCAAAAAAGAAATTGGATCTGTAGCTACAAATCTTTCCTCTGCAGTCAACAGCTCTGAAATGGTTGTAGAGGTGAAGACTAACCAATGGATAGATTTGTTCCACCCAAACTCACCCAGAGAATTCACCTTGAACAACTACTACCTAAATCCAGCAGTTTAAGAAAGAGGACACATTCAAAAGCAGGCTATTTTTTATGGACCTATGATTATTTTAACAATTAAAAAAAAAATCTAGCAGTAGGATCCACTAAATTAACAGGTTAGTGTTGTGTGAGTTGACGGATGCATAAAAGCATTTGGTAAAATCCAACACCCATTGGTGGCCCACATTCTTTCCTTACAAGGCATGGAAAGAACCTAATGTGATGTAAAGAGAAGTGGCCAAAATCTGTAACAAAGGCAGCTCTCCCTGTAAAGCCAGGCCCTGCTCCCATTCAGTCCCATTCAGGGGTCCCTGCCAGTGCCATCAGACAAGAAAACACATAATGGATAGAGTAGAAAGAAAGGAAAACATGCCATCGGTGCTTGGACCACCTGACCACCCATTTGGAAACCTCCCGATCAGCTACAGACTGAGAGCAACTCTGAGGTGGCGAGGCTGAAGGCACCACATGCCACTGGGTTCGACCCGCCAAGCAAGAATGGGCAATGACACTAATGACCAGCGGCGGCCACGAGAGCTCCCAGGCATGAGACAAAGGAACTTGGAGGGACTTAGGGGTGAACCACCAGGAAGCAAGCCACAGAAGGTTGATTCCATTCAGAAGCCTCTCCTAAATTCACAAATGTCACTGGAATACCCACTGGGATATTTTTTTAAGAAGTATTTTGGCCTGTTGGCTTAACTTTATCCACTGAATAGGGATTTCAATATGAAATGAGTAATCATGTGTCTGTTACGAAAGTGACCTGATCGGGTTTCAGGAAGCCTGACAAGCTGATTCCAAAATTTATCGGGGAGGGTAAATGACCAAGAAGAGTCACCCCTACCCAGAGCAAGGAGTTGGGGGCACAGGGGTGGGGGGCGCGGCTGCCAGCAGGAATGGGGAGGTGGTGACCCGTGTAGGAAGAGACTACAGCCAGCCTCCTGGCAGCCTCACTTTGGGGATGTCCCAGGAGAGCGGCCAACAGTACTGTTACCCCACAGGGCCATGGCTGCCCCAGTGACCTGGGCCTCACCTGGCTGCAGCTGGGCTTTCCCCTGCACAGCTGGATGGGACTCCCTGTGGCCACCCCACGCTTCCCCTGTGTGCTGAGACCCCTCCCTGCCAGCAGCAGCCTCACCAGGCCCCACGCAATGGCTAACGCGCCCTCCTCCCTCTCTCTGTGGACTCAGGTCCAGGCTCTGAGGGCCTCCCTGGAATGTTCCTTCTGGCTCCACTGAGGGCCAGCCCTCCGGGCAGCCCATGCCCACTGGTGGCCTCACCCATTGAATGTACCACTGGTGCTCCTCTCTGTGGGGCCATCACTACTTGGGGTTCTCCAGTCTTCACAGGTGTGAGCCCCAGGCACGTTCTCTGCCCTTGGTCCCCCCCAGTCCTTCGAGCTGTGAGCCCAGGACCCCACCCACGGCTGCCTTTGGTTCTTGGAGCCCCTCAGAGCCTCAGCCCTTGGCCCTGCTGTCCCTCCTGAGGATGTGCCCACCACTGCAGGGCCACCACCTCATCTCTGCTCAGAGACCCCCTCCCCACCCTAAAACATGGAGGGCCGCCCCCAGGACCTGGCTCATTTGTCTTTAGCCTGGCCTCACGGGCCTTGTCTTGAAAGCAGGTCCTTGGCAACAAGGTCAAAATGGACCTTGCCAGGACTGGGCCCCTCAGACCCCGGCAGGAAACAAGGATGAAGTCTAGTGGGGCCCTGATAAGAGAAAGGTGAGACCTATCCTTAGGGGCTGACAGCCTGGAGGAGAGCTGTGCTCAGGGGGGGATGTGTGGGCCGCTGTTCAGCATGAAGGTGGCTGGAGGGGCATGAGGTGGGGGTCGCTGATGTGAGGTGGGGGCTGCCAGTGTGAGGTGAGCGGTGCCAGTGTAAGTTGGGGGGCTCTGGAGGAGTGTGAGGTGGGGGATGCCCATACAGTATGTTCTCAGGAGTTGCTAGGAGGCAAGGAAGATGCCCAGGGTGGGTGGAGTTTGACCCAGTGATTCTCCTTTCTCTCGTGATTAAAGTCGGGAGGCAGCCTGTGGAAACTCAGGGCCAGGCCGCGCAGCCTAAGGGCATGAAGCCACTGGTGCTGCCCTGGGCGCCATGTCTTTCTGACATGATCCTGTGCTGCTCGGT
This sequence comes from Tolypeutes matacus, assembly GCA_026826555.1. Taxonomy (NCBI): domain Eukaryota; kingdom Metazoa; phylum Chordata; class Mammalia; order Cingulata; family Chlamyphoridae; genus Tolypeutes; species Tolypeutes matacus. The sequence continues at coordinate 3,630,862 of JAKSZT010054557.1, forward strand.
GCTGCCATCTGGGAACAAAGTGCCTGGTGGAGCTGGGGAGGGACGGCCGTCGTCCCGCCATGAGGTAAGTCTCGAGGCTGCAGGGGCCATGGCGGCCCTGCCGGCCAGCTGACTGCAGTGGGAGCCTTGTCACCGGCTACACGCCTAAAAATACCTCTGGCCGTAAATCAGAGTCTTCCTGAAGGCGGCCGGCACTGCCCCAAACGTGAGAGGGAAGGAAGGGAGCGGGTCTGCCCACCACCTGGGCCTGAGGCGGTACGCCAAGCCGCCGGCTCCAGGAATGCTGCCACCCGGCCGGGCCCTTTAGGTCGCCATCTGTCCTGGGGCTGGGCATCCTGACTGGACACTGAAGGTGGCCCCTGGCCCCTGGGCTTCGGCCACACTCCATCCTGGAGGCAGGACCTTCTGGAAGCATCCCTGGCCACCGAGAGCGCCGCACTTATGAGCTCAGGTGTTAGGAATGCACGGCGCGGGGCCACCATCTGGCTCTGATTATCCCACTCCGAGCCAGCTGTACCTCTCCTCCAGGACACGCCGGGGAGAGATTGATCGGGGCTCGTCCAACTGCAGGACAGGATGCAGGGTGAGGCCCGTCTGCGCCTGCGTGGCCTGTGTGGCCCAGCGAGGGCTCTGAGGGACGAGGGCACACAGCCACCCGCCTGATCCCAGTGGCAGGGATGCTTTTGGACTCTCGTTTTGGCAAGGAATGGCTGTGGACACTTCCTACCCAGGCTGACCGCCGCCAAGGCCTCGGGGTGTATGCTGGGCGTGAGGCTGGGTACGGTGGGCTGCGCCTGCGGGCGTCTCCCTTCCTGCCCTCCCAGGCCTTGCAGAAGGGCCCGCTCTGTTGGGGAGCCCCCTCAGGCCCCCTGCTTTGATGTGGACTGCCGAGAGCAGAGGCCCCTTGCTGAGCGGCCGCGTATCACGCCAGCCACTTGCATTCGGCAATTTCTTGCTCCCCTTCTGCTTTAACTTTCAAATTCATTAATACCGTAAACCTCCCAGCCCTGGGCTTGAGTGCTCCCCCATAAATTTAAGTCTTAAGTTCCAGCAGCTGGTTCCCAAACGAGCCAGGAGCGACGAGGCAGCGCTGGGGAAGGGGGAGGGGGAGGGGGAGGGGGTAGCCCCAGGGAGGGGTGCTCAGGGGAGCTGCACAGCCACCGTGGGAGTGCTGGGGACCCCCATGTCGGGTGGTGGGGGGGTGACCTGGTCACCACATGCTCACGAGGAGAGGGCTGAGGTGCTGGGACCCTCCCACCCTTCCACCAGGCTCAGCACTCTCAGGGCTCAGCCTCCAGTTTCTACATGTTCACAGACCCCCACCACCCAGGTTCACGAGTCTCAACACTCCCTCCCTCAGCCCCAGACCTTGTGGAGGCTCGAGAAGCTCTGCCCTCCTAGCACAGGCCATGGCCCCTACCTGGCCTCCCTCCCCTGGGGTGTCTGGGGGTGGCACTGGGACAATGGGAGAGGGCTGGCTTTGGCCCCTGTGTACCCACACAGGGCTCACGATCCTGGGAGCTAACCTGCCTGGCTCCCAAAGGCACCCCCACTTGTAGATTCTGGTTAGGCCCTCAGTTCTCCCACGGCCCAGTGCTCCCATCTGGCCTGGCACCTTCCCCTTGCTGGGCTGCCTGCTTGGACACCCCAGTCAGACACAGGCCAGGGGGGTGCAGGGCAGTGGCCACGGCCTTGCAGCTCTCCCTGTGTGGCCGCCTGCCTCAGTTTGCCCTCCACTCTCAAGGAAATAGCCCTCATGAAGATACTCAGTGACCCTCTAACTGCCTGGGGCTCACCTACTTGATCCCCACGAAGCCTCTGAGGCCCTGATGACTCGAGCTGCCTGCCTGACCTCCTCTGCCTTGGGTCTCCAGATCACCCTTCATTCTGTGTCCCCATGGCCCCTGGCTTCTTCTCAGCCCCCCACAGCCCAGGACTCCTTATACACCCCTGCTGTGCCCTTTGCCTGATAACCTCGCAATGACAATCCCCTGCCCCCGGCTCTATCCCAGAGCCTGTTGGCACCACTGGGCCCTTCCGGCATCCCTGCTTCTTCCGAGCGGCCCCTGTTTCCACCTGGGGCTTCTACCTACCCATGTGCTTCAAAGACTCTCTTGGCCGCCTGCTGTGTGGCTGGTCCCACTCATCCAAGGTCAGCCCGTCTGCTAGCTCCAGGGCCCAGCTGGGCAAGTGAGAAGCAAGGTTGGCTTGCCGGGGCAGTGGGGAATGGCTCACCCCAGTCTTTTGGGGGAAACCTGGGCCACTGTGGTCCCATGGGAGGGGGGTGCCCCAGAGTGCCCAAGTCAGCTACCCAGGGACAGGAGGGAATGAGAGCCCCAAGTGGGCTGAACACACTGCTGCTTTTGAGGGACACACAGCTGGGGGTCCCGTTCCCCTGACAGGCCTGGAGTCCCATCCCCCTACCAGACTCAGGGTCCTAGCCCGCCATCAGGCCCAGGGTCCCATTTTCCCCCAAGGCCTGGGGTTCCATCCCCCCACAGAAATGGGGTCCTGTCCCCACATCAGGCCTGGGGTCCCATCCTCCTACCAGACCTGGGCTCACAGTGCTGCTTTCCAAAGGAGCTTCCGTTCACAGCCCTGGTTATCCAGTCTCCAAGGCTCTCCTGGCTAACGGGGGCTCCTCACCCATCCTAAGGAAGCAGCGCCCACCCTGCTGCCCCCTGGAGGCCCAGGACACTCCCGGCGCCTCACCCTAGGGATGGCATCCCACTGCCAGCACCTGCCTCCGGGGGCTGCCACCCCCACAATTCCATCCTTCATGTTCCCTTTTGGAGCCAAGCCCCAGCCGGTGCCCCCTGCAGGCTGCATGGGCTGGGGTAGCCCCAGGATGTCCCAGGAGGCATGCAGCCGCCGCCGCCACTCTGCCTAGGGCCTCACCCGCCGCTCATGCCGCTCATGAGAGACAGCCTTCTTCAGCGGGTGACGGACCGCCACCTGGGGCCGTGACTCTGTGGACGTGTTCCACATTGGCTTCTTGGTTGATTAATCAGTTCCTTATTTGCCCAATTCCTCTGAGTTTTCGCTGTGGGGCCAAGGATTCCTGGAGTCGGCCTGCCTCGTCTCTGGATGGACAGGACGTGACTGCCAGGAACCTGGAGCTGAGGAAACACAAGCCGGCCACTGGCTCACCGCGCCCAGGCCGCTTCCTCCTGCCGGCTGCGGGCCAGCACGCTGGCCCCGCCTCACGGTGATTAATTGGCCTGGGGTCTGCGACGGCTCCTCTCCATGCCTAAATATTTTTTCAGCCTATCAGACTGTTAGTGCAAAGCAGAATAAATGAGGCCTGGGGTCTGGCGTACTGACCTTAAGCGCCTGCTGCTCATCCAGGCTCCAGACGGCCAGTGCCTTGTCCGCGGAGCCGGAGACACCTCTGGTCCTGGGGGAGTCAAAGTCAAGGCCCAGGACGGGCTCCGGGTGGCAGGCAGTGCGGCTGAGCGCCTTCCTCTCGGGGACGCTCCACAGGGCCACGGAGCCGTCCTCGTAGCCGGCCAGGAGGAGCGGGCGGGCGTTGGCCTGCGGGGACAACAGGGCGGTCAGCACAGCTGCGTGGGGTCAGGGAGTCCCTGGCCTGGTGGTTTCATCCATGGGCTCCAGGACATGAGGGGATGGGGAGGGCCCGGTCTGGGGGCCGTTCTCTGTGTTCTCGATCTGGCCAGGACAGTTTAGGAGCTCTGCGTCCCCAGCTTCCTGCTGCCAGCCATTGACCTGGGGTTGGTGGGCACCTAGAGGAATGAGGGGCTGGAGGGGGTGGGGCCCAGGGGCGCCTCACGCATTTCCCCCTTGCGGCCGGTGGAAGCAGGGGCCGCTCGATAGCTCGCTCCGCTTTCCAGAGTTGCAGATGTGTCCTGCCTCCCTTCCCCGAAGCCCTGCGACCTGTGGCCCCTTGCGGCTGGGCCCGTCACCTGTCTAGAATGGCCGGCCGAGAAAGCCACGGGCCCCGTCTCCAAGATGACAAGCGGAATCTCTGCGTTTCGTCAACGTCGCTACCGGAGCCCCCCCCATTCCCTCTTCTCCCTGGGTCCGCTGCCACGGCCTGAGTGGTGTGAGCCGCGCCCCGGCCAGCCCCGAGCCACAGTGATGGATGAGGGCAGGGGTCAGGGGCCTCGCACCCTGGGCAGACAACTCATTCATCTCAGCCCCTGCAAACGCCTCCAGGAGAGCGTTGCTGGACGCGCGTCAACCTGAAGGAGAGCCGGCGTCGCTCCTGCACCAAGTGGGCGGGCCCAGCCCTGGTGCAGCGGCCAGTGCGGCACCACGCTGTCCTCGGGGGGTTGGCCGTGGCCGGAAGCACCCCCCGGGTCACGTCCCAGACAGCTGTGACGCGGACGCCTCTCGCTCTCTGCTCGCCTCTGCCTTCCCCATTGAGTTGCCCATGCTGGGTGTCTCTGGAACGCAGAGCTCTCTGAGCACCTCCCCCTTCCCCAGGGAATTATTCCGGATCATTCTTCCGCACCACAGGGCCTGCCCTCGGCCTCCACGGTCATCGGTGAGTACACGGGCTCAGGGCACCCAGGGTAGTCGGGCCACTCTCCCCCCACCCCGGATAGCCGCATCTGTATCCAGGGCAAAGTCAGGGCCAAGCGGGAAGTGCCTGGAACATATCCGTCCGCACCCACCCAGGAACATGGATGGTCCCTGCAGCCAGACACCTTTGAGGCTGCCTTTTGGTCCCACTGCAGGAAGCTGCCCAGGAAGCTCTCGGCCAAGGGCCGGTCTGGCCCGTTTTCCTGGGGGCCACCACTGAGCCAGGCCTCCCTCTCCAGCCTGTCTAGGGCATATCTGTCCAGGGTCTCCTGAAGACACAGGTTGGTTCTCGCCCATCTCTGTCACTCACTCTCACGCACTAAATCAGGGGCCGAATTTGCTGGCCCTCCTGTCCCAGTGCCAGGGGGTAGCCACCACTCTGCCTGCTCCAGGCACCTCCTTGGGGCACCTGCCTTGCCCATACACCCTCCAGTCCTCTCCCAGCGAGCAGGCTCTGAGTCCTGCTGTCTCAAACAGGACTGCGCTCTTGTGGCCAGGGTGGGGGGAGGCTTTGGTGTCCACGTCCTTGGCACCAGCCCCACCTCCCCAGGGCGATGACCTGAGGTCCCCTCACTCTCCTCTCCTTTGGCTCCCCAATCGGCCTGCCCTCGCCCAGGCTGCCACTGAGAACTAGTTTCTACATCCCCTCAACCCTTGGTTTGCAGGCCCCGAGCGACTAAAGGCCTTCTGGGGACGGGAAACAGTGGGCGGCGGGCCCCAGCTGCACGTCACAGCCATTTGGAGGGGCCCCAGACCCAGGGGCTGGGAGCCACTGCCCTGGGGTTCAGTGTGAGGCCTTGCCTTAGCGATCCCAGCAACCCAAACTGGCTGCTTTAAGAAGAAAATAAAAATATACCTCAATGGTTCCTATGCCAGTGGAGCCCTGAAACCCAGCAGATATACGGCCCAGTTCTATTCTTGAGGGCTTCAGGCCTGCCCTGGACAACTAAATGATGACGATGGACCAGCCCCAAAGCAAGGAGTATCTTCAACTGCTAGCAAAAAATTCCACTCCTCTGCCCCATACTATCCACATCCCTTCTCAGCCTGAAGCCATCAGAATGGACATCGTCCCAAATCCCTCAAGATTGAAAAATGAATAAAAAATAAGGTGGGGGGGAGTGGATGTGGCTCAAGCTATTGAGCTCCTGCCTACCACATGGGAGGTCCTGGGTTCAGTTCCCAGTGTCTCCTAAAGAAGACAAGAGAGACAGTGAGCTGAAGCAACAAGATGACGCAACAAGATACACAACAAAGCAGGGAGTGGAGGTGGCTCAAGCAATTAGGTGCCTCCCTCCCACATGGAAGGTCCCAGGACGGGTTCTCGGTGCCTCCTAAAAAGAAGACCAGCACAGAACAAACAGACACAGCAAATGCAAAACAATGTGGGGGCAGGGAGAAGTAAATAAATAAAATAAATCTTTAAAAAAAAAACAGCGCTCAAAACAAAACAAAAAAAAATAAGGTGTGAGTGTAACCACTGACTACAGCATATTTGTTATTGTAGTTATTATCTTGTGTTAACTAACTTGTAACATTGATATAAAACAATAAATTAAAAAGCCATATATATATATATATACACCTCAGTGTTCTAGAAAAAAAAAATACCCAGTCTGGTCACTTGGTCACACTCAGATAAACGTAAACTAGCATATGCAGAAAATTGACGTCAGTCTTTCTGGAACCAACTCTCTGTGTTGGATCAGCGTCAATTAATGGAAGTGCGATTTGTCCTTCTGTCAGTTGTATTAATTATCTTAAGTTTGTACATCCCATTTCTACACACTTTTCTGCTGGAATTTTTGTGCGATTGCGCAACGAGTGGCACTTCCTGGGGAGCGGAGCACAAGTGAGGACCCTGGTGTGTGGGCGCCAGGCAGCGGCCTGTGGTGTGGGCCCCCAGGGGGCTTCCCCACCATGGGGCCCTGCAGCCCTGTCCTGGCACATCCACCAACGGCCAGTGGTCTGCAGTCCCCAAGCCTGGAGGTAAGCTGGCTGCGCCGGGAACGTCGTCACTTTGGGGGTGTCTGTCTCAGGAGTCCCCTGCCCCCCTTTGGCCCCCGCTTCCTCAGGTAACCTTGGGGCTTCTCTGCAAGGCCACGGTGGAGAAGTGACCCCATGGGGCCAAGTTCTCGGCAGCCCCACTTCCTACGTTCTCAGATGAGAAGCTGCAGGGGAGACCCACAGTAAGACGGGGCAGTGTCTTTTTGGCCACGTGGGGACAACACAGCCAGGGTGGCCTCTGGGCATGCGCTTAGCCAGGGGACCTTGTCTACCTTGTGGACCCCTCCAAGCCGCCCAGGAGTCCTGGAGGAAGCACCTCACGTCCGCGAGGCCTGAGACAGCTCTCTGGTGAAGGGGATGGGGTTGGAAAACCAGGCCGTGGCTGCGGGTGGGACAGCTCTGTCAGCAGACACACTCCCCATGGCACTGGCTGGCAAATGGCTTGCTGTGGCTGTCTGCCCCTGTGAAGGTTCTCGTGGCTAAACTTTCCCGGAATGCTAAGTGAATAGACCCAACTTTGCTCTGCTGGCCTAAACAAAGTCACTGTGGGAGAGTGGAAGGTGCTCCGTGAGCTGGAGCTGATCTCTGGGAAGGGTGCTCCTTGAGGAGAGCAGGGGAGCTGCAGCCGAGGGCCTGGAGGCACTGGCAGAGACCAGGAGTCCAAGCCCCGTCCCCTGCAATCCCACCATGGGCTGCTGGCTTCTGCTGCCAGCCCCAGAAAATGCCTCCTGACCCGCTTTAATCAGAAAGAGCAGCCGAGAAAGAAAGAAAAGGCTGCTGCTCAGAAATCCCATGTGTGGCCACTGGGCAAGGCTGCACATTAAACTCATTCCTGCATCTGGGAGGAAAGAAGTAACAAAAATTAATCCCCCGGCAAGGCTGGGGCCATGCAGGATGGCAGGGGTGAGCCGGCACTGCCCGTCCTGTGCTCTCTGCATAGCTGCCAGGAGGACACTGCTGTCCCCTTCCCACTGGCACTGGCAGGAGCCCAGGATGGCCAGCCTGGAGCTGGGCCTTTCTGGAGTGATCCGTGGGCGCACCCATGCTTGCAGCGGGGCAGGCGGGCACTTCTGGAAGGGGTGGCCGGCCACCTGGCGGGTCCGACGCTCGGCCTGTCCTTGGACGTGTGACTCAGGGCCCGACAGGCGGGGCTCACGGGGCGGGTCGGCGCTCGCCAGCCTACCTGCCAGAGCTGCAGGCACATGGGCATGCCCAGCCTGGCGCCGGCCTCCGGCCTCAGGGTGCACACTGGTGTCTTGGACGGCATCTCCAGGATCTGGACCTGGCAGGAAGAAAACAAGGTGCTTTGGGCTGGTGCCAGGGCGAGGCTGTGCCACACAAACAAGAGGCTTTGCCGGCGATTGGCCAGGGCCGGGCAGGTTTCCGTCTGCGCCCCAGAGGAGCCTGGAAACCAAGACTTCTGAGGTGGCCTAACATGTGCTGGGTCCCTGGGGGCCCGGCACACTGCCCAGCACTCCTGCCTCTCCGAGTCTGCTGGCTTCGCAGGGCGGGAAGGCCTGGCTCACTCCGCACTGACGTCTGCCTCTGCCGGCTCCCTTGTCTGAGAACATCTTACGAGGTACCTGACCGTGATCCTTAGCAGGGGCATCAAATTGTGGGGGCACAGGTGATGAACACCTGTGGCTCTACCGCCAAGCTTGAGAGATGCCCAGTCCGCATGCTCCCGGGGTGCCCTCCATTTGGGACATGGCCTGTTCCTGCTCCCGCATGCCTTGACCTTCGTGGACCACGGCTGCATTCGTGGTTCCCACCTGGAGTGGGACCCACTGCTGCCCTGACTCACTGGCCATGTGTTCTGTCCACATGGTGGTGTGTCCACTTGAGCCCCCTGGCTCTACCACACACAGTGGCCAGGCTCTACCCATACCACCTTCAGGGGGATGCCAAGGCTGTATGGAGCAGGTTGAGAGTGCCACACCCCTGACCCCTGTGTCCTCGCTCACAAAGTGGGGACAAGGCGTCCCCCTCGGGCAGGTCCCCATGTGCCTATGCTTCAGCAAGGGGCTTGCCGGAGGGCTCCCCACTTTGCCTGCATTTGCTTCCCAATAGCTTACTGGGAGGTCCGGGGATCTGTGAACTGGGGGACTTTGCTGGCAGAGGCGGCCTCTTCTTGCTAGGCTTAGTTGTGACAGCACGCAGCCAGCATGGACAGCAGGTCCCCCAGGGACACGCACCACCCCTCGACCTCATGGGGTCGTAGCACGCCAGGGTCTGAGGCCCAGAGGTGTGGGGGGTGTCGGGTGGGCAGCACACATCCCTGGGTTGTCTGACTCCTTCCGCTCAGCCCTGCTATCTGGGGCCGGGCTGGCGAGCGGAGCGGCCCTGGAGAGGCTGACGTGGCAGCTCCACCCGGCACCCTAATGCAGAGCACTGCCACTGGTCAGGCCACAATGGGGTGAATGGGGTGAGTACAGGGCTGCAGGGTGAGCCGTGTCACCCTCACTAACCCTGAGAGCAGGCCTTGGCCGAGTTGGAAGCCCGGTGCCAGAGGCGTCAGTTCTCAGAGCAGCCCTGCATGCCAGTGGGAAGGGGACATGGGCTGGCTGGGCGGAGTGTGAGTGGCCACAGCCTGGTCCTCTCCTCTCTCCACCAAGTGCGCTGCAATGGTTTGGTGGTGCTCTCTGGGTAAGGGGCGCCTGTCATTTGCCACCCCCTTCGCATCTTGGCCTCAGGCCTAGGGCTTATTGCTCTTGGTCCCCCCACAGCGGAAGGGATGGTCTTGTCCTGGTCTGTACTCAGCCGTCCCCGTCAAATCTGAAGTCCCCCCATTCACCCATTTCCTCCCCTTCCCTGGTCGTCCATGCTACCAGTTTGGCCCTCGCTGACCAGGAGTGGACAGAGGCCAGAGGCCAGACCAACAGCCTGCTGGAGAAGGACCCAGAGACATGCACACAGTCACATGATGAAGGGAAAGTAAATAAATAACAAGAGGTTATTAAGTCCGTGAAGTAAGAAGGGGCTGCTACAGAAAAGGAGCCGTTGGGAAAACCAAAAACATCCCTGGAAATTAGAAACATGACTGGAAAATACAGAAGCTGAAGGCAGACTGACTATCAGATTGGACAGGGCCCAATATGGAATTATGAGAAACCGGTGGGGAGGACCTCAGGGTGTGCTCCACTCTCCCACTGGCAGCTCCAGAACAGCAGAGACTCTGGAAGCTTCCAAAGATGAGGCAGGACCTTGGGGGCTCTGGTTCTGAATGCCTGTCTGGTTCTTCTTTTTCTTCAATTCAGTCTCTCCCCCTTTACTGCCTCTGCTTCTGAGCCCAGAATATTAGATACTAAATGGTAACAAGCCTTCAAGCTCTGGGGGAAAAGAACCATAAAGCCTGAATTTTAGAGCTGGCCAGAAAAACGGCAAGCATGTGGGCAAAGTCAAAGTATTTTTGGATGCACAAGGATTCCTTATGGAAAAAAGTGCTCCAGGAGAAGCTCCAGGAAAAGGAAAAGCAACACAAAAATAGGCTGGGTCAAAAACAAGAGGCAAGGGCACTGAAGTATGGTCCAGAAGCCATAGAAAAAAACAAGGGAAAGTTAGAGGTCAATCTCTGAACCCGTCTCCGTGGGTTCAGTAACACTGGTGTTTTGGGCAGGGGGTAACATTTGCTCAATCAGCAAACTGTCCACAGTGTCATTACGGGGCTGACAGTTTTAGAATTGAGCCGCAGACATTGTGCATGAAAAAGGGACACTTGCCAAAAAGCCTGATGACACGACAACTTAAGTCAGGAAGGAGGATAGGGGGTGGAGGGCAGGCGCCTTGGAGTGACTCTTACAGCGGGAGGCAGCAGATGGGGACCAGAGGCCATGGATGGAGAAGTAAAGGAATGAACACTCTGTGGTCACAAGGTGTCACCACCAGACATGGCAGCCTCCCCCTTCTGTATTTAAAAAAAGAACTGTCTGTATGTCTGTGCTTTCATGGGGATGAGCTGGAAGGAGGTGGGCCACTGCTGGGATGGAGCTTGTGAGTCCTACTTGCCACGCATCATCACCAGAGTGGCACATGGCGGGGACAGGCTGATGTCCAGAGGGCAACTGGCTGGGTGGGGCCTGCAGAGGGCTGCCTCACCCACGGGAGGCCCCGAGCTCTTGTACGTGCTGGAGTTGTGCCGAGGAAGCAGAGGCAGGGGGGCAAGCGGTCCGCGAGCTGAATCTCTGGCTGTGGAAGGTGGAGACGTGGCCCAGGCAGCTCTAAGGTTCACGCCAGGGGCTGTGGGAGAGAGCGTGCTGGCGCTGGGAACACGTCCTGGGTCATAGAGCTAGGAGCCCACAGGCCTGAGGACCGCCCCCACCCCTCAGGGCCACTTCTGCGCGCTGGGCCTCGGGTAAATGTCCCAAGGACGGAGGAGCTCGGCCCAGCAGAGGGTGTAGAGAGCTTCTACAGGCAAGCAGCGCTTTCCATCTGGCAGTCAGCTCAGGTTTCCGTTTTCCAGAAGGAAAAATGTTGGGTTTGGGCAAGGGTGGCCACCCAGACAGCCCGGATGGGGCAGGAGCACGTTCTTACCGGGCAAGGTCTTGGCACGGGCCAGCAATGCGCTTCCAGGTCCCGTCCAGGCAGATTCCAGGCGGGAACATGGAAAACCACCATCCTCCCACAGGGGAGGAAAAGGGGGGGCTGTGTCCTCCAGCCCTGTGGGGTTGGGGAGTGGGGGGGGCATGAGTGTGGACACCTGGACGGGAGGAAAACAGCCAGCTGACTTTGGGGGCCACCTGTACCTGGGACCCTGGGAGGGCTGCAGTGTCTGCTCGTGGCCTGTGGCTGTGGCAGGGTGTGGTGCAGAGGGCGTGGCAGCCCCCAGGCCTCAGAAGAAAAGGCTGGGAGCAGGGAGTCCGCCCTGGGCAGGTGAAGCCCACGACCATTGGTGTTCCCAGCAGGCTCGAGCTGCCCGGGAGGAAGCACGCCCCTTACTTTTCACATTAATAAAACTTTTTTAACAGGTTCTTGGCAAGCTGGCAAGAAAAGTCTATGTAGCTCCTAATTGGTGATTTAAATGCAATCACGAACAAATAAATGCCTTTTTGGATCTCGTTATTTATGAACGGAATCGGCTTTAAGGCAGAATGACTCTTCTTGGGCAAGGAGCCAGGCAGACACAGAAACACGTGCCCAGGGTGCCTCGTGTCCGTCAGCGCCCGGCAGGAGCCACCCGCCCGACGCTGCCCGCTGGCGAGGCCCCATGGAGCTGGCAGGATGCGGGCTGGGTCCCTACAGAGCCTTGGCAGGCAAGGGGAGAACGTGGGTCCCACAGGGCAACCAGAGGCAAGGCCACTGCCCTCCTGGCTGCCCACTCCTGACACACACTTGTGCTCTCCAACCCCCTCAACCCAGTCCCCCTGCTCAGAGCAGGCCAAACCCCCCCACCCTGTGCTCAGCCCATCTCCAGCAATAGTTGATCAGCTCACATGCTGACCATGGCCGTCTCATCACCCTCCCAAGTTCCTTCTCCCACGTTCCCCCTAGGCCCTGGCTGGCTCAGTTTCTCCTGCCTCTCCGTTGCTTGGGCTCCCTGCCCTCCCACCACCCTGAGCCCCATAGTTTGGATGCTCTGCAGCTCTCTGCTTCTTTCTGCCCTGTGACTGCCTCCCAGGGCCAGCCCACGTACCCTTCCATTCCTGGTCGCTGCCCTGCCGGCTGTGCCTGGCTCTGCTCCCTGAAACCACCCTCTTCTTCTTCCTCGCTCAGAGGCCCAGTCTGCTCAGCCAGGGCCCCAGTCTCCACTGCCGCTCTGCTCCGTAGGGCAGCAATTGGGGCAGTGGGGGTTGAGGAAGGGCCTCTGCTGAGGCACCAGGAGGTCTTTGGGGCCCGTGGCTGGCCCCCTTCCTCCTTCTTGTGGCCCCCCTTGCAGGAAGGCTGATGGCTCAGCCACTTTGCAGGGGACAGGACGTGGCCTAGCCAGGTGTGGGAGGGCCGAAGGCTGCCGGGAGGGTAACTGGGGTGGTTGAGACCTGTAACCTGTGCCCACCCCCCAGCTCCACAGCGGCTCTTGGGACAGGTGCAAACGCTGAGCACATCCAGTTAGGGGAAATGCCGCCGGGCCCTTGGACAGGGATCCGTGGTTAGGACCGGCCTCACCTCATTGTTGCCTTTCCCTGGCACAGCGAGCATCCAGCGCAGCTGCCCCTCAGCCAGGACAGAGCTCTTGCAGAAGCCCATGCTCTCAAGGGCCACAGTGTCTACCACGGCATTCCTCCCCTCTGCCAGGTCCCACAGGTGCAGCTTCAGGTCACGGCCCTGGCTTCCCGAACCAAGAGAAACAGGCTGTGAGGCCCCCCAAGTGAGTGCCTGGTGCACCTTGTCTGGAGAGTGTCCGCATGGCCTGGCCAGCCACTGTGTCCCACAGCCACAGCCTTCCACGGCCACGGCTCCCACAGCCACCGCCCTCCAGTGCCACTGCCTCCCGGCCCGGGGCTAAAGGCAGGCATTTATGCACACATGGAAGGCATGTCCCCAGAGAGGGGCACAGGCTATGTCAGATCAGTGGCACATCAGGATCTCGTCCGAGAAAGGGCTTCTGAGCCTCAGAGCCAACCGTGAGTGTCTGTGCCCAAGACGCCCAATACCAGGATGTACTTGGAGGTGGGAGTGGGGGAGGGCGCAGAGGGACACGCAGCAGACTTAGCCTCCCAGGGGGCCTCCTGCCACTATCCAGGTGGCCAAAACACATGCATTCTCCCATACATTTTTTTTTTAAGGAGGTACTGGGGATTGAACCCAGGACCTTGGACATGGGAAGAAGGTGCTCAACCACTTGAGCTACATCTGCTCCCCTACCTCATTTTTTAATGAGGTTTTATGACCCAGCAAGCCCACTCACAGGCATGTTTTCAAGTGAATTCAAAACCTACGTATGCACAGAAACCTGGGTCCGAGTGTTTATGGCAGCTTGGGTCATAATCACCCAAACCTGGAAAGAACCCAGATGTCCTTCAAGAGGAGAATGGCCAATAAATGAGGGTCCATCAGCCCAGTGGACTGTCACACAGCACTAAAAAGGAATGAATGGTGGATACACACAATAGCCTGGAGGGATCCTAAGTGTGTTTTGCTAAGTTACCGAAGCCAGATCTGAAGGTGACAATCTGCATGATTCCATTCATAAAACATCCTAGTGGGACAAAGCTCTGGGGGTGGGGGTGGGGGGTGGGCTATAGGGAGGGGTCACCTACCACGGGAGCACACAAGGGAACTTAGGGGGACAGCACTACTCTGTATAACAGACACATGACTGTGTACTTGGCAAGACCCACAGGACAAATGTAAATTTAAAAAAAAGAAATACCACCCCTCACCTGGATGCCAGGAGCCAAGGATGGAATGTGGACTGTGACTCTAACTGTGTTACAGACCTATGGGGTTGGGAAGCACAGGATCTGACCTGAAGAATTTTGAAAAAAGTGTTCTCACTAGACACTGTCAGGGAAAGACAAAACTAATGCCATAAACCCTGAACCCTGGTTGGTAAATGTGTTTGCCACAGAGGATCAGGCTGGTAATTCTGAAACCTCTCCACACACATACTAGGGTTGAATAAGCAAATAAATAGTTGCTAATGGGAGCCAGGTTTTTCTCTGTCGGAGAAAGACGTCCCAAGGCAGCAAGCAAGTGGCGGGATGAGCCTGTGGTGCTGGTGGTGTTGGACACACGAGTGTGGACTCCCGTTTATTTAAATATCTACCTATGATGAGGTACTGAAACAGACAGACACGTGTGTGGGTGGGTGTAAGTTCAGAGGCACATGTGTATTTCTGAGCTTTGTCTGCTGAGAGGGCTTAGAAGCAGTGACACCCCGCAGCCACGAGCACATATGGTGCTGGCTCTTGGTTCCTAACACCGTCCTCCAATGAAAGGAGCCAGGTTTCTGGAGAAGTGGCTGGTTCCAGGGCTGGGGCAGGGAAAAATCAAAATGAGTATCGAGCATCTTATAATGCCAGAAATTAAGAAAGTCCTTAAAAACAATAATAAGCCTGAGGTATGTCAAAAGGACAGAGGAGCCATCCCCAAGGGGCTCCCAGTGGCCAAGACTGGAACAATTTGAGCAACAAAGTAAATAACAATATTGGATCAAATGAGATAAAATAAATACCCATGAGTCCATATTCATAGTCAATAACTGAGTCATGAATAAATGAGGAAAAGGGGCAAAACTTTCTTACAGAAGAATTCTAAGGACTAAAAGTAGAAGGAATGAAGAAAATAGAAAATCCCCACTACAGGTCTCCAGTGCATCCCACGTGCAGGGAGCTGAGGGCCGCGGTGGCTGCCAGAATGGGATTGAGTGAGGGGCTGGTGGGCTCTGCCCAGAGCAGCTGTCTCCTCCGCCCACTGAGCCCCAAGTGTGCCAGCTGGACGAGGTACCCTGGGCTGCCATGGATGAGCCACGCTCTGGTGCCGTCATGGCAGTCCCTACCAACGTGTTGTACAGACTGGCCTGCTTGGTGGCACTGGGTGCTGTCTACTACCTCAGGGGTTGCAGTGAAGGCAAGCCTCTGGCTACCTGCCTGGGTCATGTGGCCGAGGTCTACAGCTTGTAGGCTTCCAGGTTCCTGATCGGAAGTTCAGGGGACCTCTTGCTCCCGACACCAACCTCAGTTCTCTTAATGTCAAGGAATTCCAGGATCTCTAGCCTCAATTGTCCCTGGTCATTGATGGGGGTGAGGCTCAACTTAGGGATGGGCAGAGCCCTGAGAATTGGCTCAACTGTGGCCAACTGATCTGTGCCTGGAAAGTTCCAGGCTGTGCTCTGGAATATACTATAGCCATCCACCAACAGAAGTGTGGGCTACCCTCCTCAGATCCCGCCCGTGAAACTCAGGAAGAAGGGGGAGCCCATGGACTGGTGCTGGACACTGTGGGTCTGTCTATTGGTGGTTGGCAAGGCCTCATTTGCAGAAGCTGCTGGGGCTCCATCACCCCAAAACCCTGTGGGCAGCCTATCTTTCTGCACACTGTAGACTGGGCCCAAGAAGCTGCTAGTTTAGCTTAACACCTGGGAGGAAGGTTATATTTATTCTCTGTAATTTCCTATTTTAGACAAAACCTGCATGGAAAGGTTAAGAACATCCTGAAGAAGGCTTTGCTCTGATCCGTTCTTTTTTTTTTTAATTTATTTTACCAGAAGGTCCCGGGAAACGAACCCAGGTCCCTCCATATGGCAGACGGACACCCAACCATTTGAGCCACATCCGCCCCCTGATCCATTCTTTCCTCATCTTTTTTCCTATTGAAAAGTCATTCAAGTAACAGATTTGGAGTCTTGAGACAGCCTCTTTCCTGGTGGGAGGTGGCATTTTAACGTCCAAGTGAGCTATAGGTGCCATTGTTGTTTCAAAGCCTCAAGTGACCAAAGACAGGGCCTGGACTAACTGAAGCTGAAACCAGGTTAAGATAAAGACTGTAGAGCCACAGGCCAAAGGGCTTCCTCTGAACATGTGGGGCTGGGGGTGCGCTTAATTGCCGGGTGGGGGCGTCATCATTTTGTCTAATGGTTTGATGTCTGTTCAGCTGGCAGGCTAAGGTTAGAAGCAAGGGGAAAGCCAAATCGAGGGATATTGGAAAATAAGTCCCTCCCATCCTTTTTCAGCCAGTGACTTTTCGTCATTTCTTCATCAAATAAGTTAGAGCTAATTATACCTCTAACTCCTTGATTTAAACCCAGTATTTACTCAGCAGCCTTTTATCTTGACTCATATGTATACCAAATGTTAAATGTAACTATTGCTGGGCATTTGGGATTCTGTTTTTCTTTAATATCAAACAAGGCTGCTGTTAAATGTCTTTGGAAATGGTTAAAAAAAGAAAAAAGAAAGTCCCTGCTGCAATACCACCCTAAGATTATCTGCTGCGGCAGAATCCACTGACGGATGCTAAAACTAATGGGCAAAAAAAAAAAAGAGTGGTGGGATTGTCTGCCTTACCTCCAAGCATCTCTCCCAAAATATCTGTTAGTCACTGTAGTGGTTTGATCTGTGGCCACACATTGTTAATGCACCTCTCCCTTGAGAGGGGGCTGGCCTCAGCGACTCGCTTCTAGGGGACAGAGTAGGCAAAGGGACACACTTTTCCTTGATGGTAGAGACTGGGCAGTGCCTCTGGAATCAGGTGATCATGGGCAGCACCAGTGGTGACAGGTCACGTGGACTCACATTCCCCTGTGAAGATGCCACGAGAAGGCCCTTGACCTGGTTGTCTTCCTTCAAAACACCCAGGATCCCCGCTAACCTTGTCAGCACATCAGACATGCCCAGACTGAGGCCCATTCTACTGACTACCCCAGCAGCGTTCTTCAAAAGTATTGAGGCCATGAAAAACGTGGAAGAGAATGAGATGCTACCGGGAGCAGATGGGACTCGTGAAGGCGAGAAAGCTCCATGGCTCATGGAAATGCTGGGGGAAACTCCAGAGAAACCTGGAGCACAGGCAATGGCACTGTACCCGTGTTCACCTCTTCCTTTGGCCATATGGACCAGGCTTATGGGTCCATGCACGCCTTAGGAAAGTTGGGATGGTAAAGGTATCTGTCTTTCCCAGACTGATCGCAGGCAACTCAGTCGCTGACAGTCTCAGCTCAGTTCTGGAAGAACCTGCCAAGCCAATGGCAAAATGTACATGGGGTGTCAGAGGACTGAGAACTGCCATGACACCTGAAGGATGGCGTGGTGGGACATATTCTCATGTCTGGCCATGAAAACAACAAGAGGAGGGTGTCCTGGGCCCGGGGACAGACAGGGAGCCCAAGGGAAGAGCCTGGGGCACCGAGAAACATGCTCACATGCAGAGGGGCCTCCAACTCAGTACAGGGGGGCCATGTTCACATGAGGAGGGGAGAGCAATCTGAAGTGGCATCAACACCTCATCCTCTTCCAATGACTCCCTAGGCTCACCAGCAGTGCCACACTCACTAGTCACTGGAATGAGCTAGGGTTCATAAAGTATTCAGTGGGTTATAATCCAAACTTCTCCCTCCTGTTTTTTTTTTGCTCAAGCCACCCCAGTTTGGCCAGGGGGAGCCAAGGGGGCTCAGAGTCCCTCTAGCACAGCCACATTGTTCTTGAGCATGTATGGGTTTGTTGTTATAGCCGGAGAGTCTGGGCCTGGATTCAGCCATTTCTCCAAGAAATCCTGGTTCCTGGCAGGGGAGAGAGAGATTTAGAAACCAAGATCTGGGTGCTGGTGTGCTCAGGGCCACAAGGTGCTGCTACTCCTGGGCCTTGTCAGCAGAAAGAGCTAGGGAAAACGTGCGCATGCACAGCACACGTAGGTGCACACACACACAGGCAATTATTTCTGTACACACCTTTGTACACACATTTTTAAAATCCCACAAGTTCGGGCTAACATCTCCAATGCCAGTCACACCCCTTGGGGTTCTTTCTCACCTCTCCCCTTTTTCTGTCCATAACACCCTTCTCTGCCTGGGAAAAGCCCAGCTCCCCTGAACCTCAAGCTGGTTACTAAAGTGCTCAATCAATGAAACTCATATGCTCAATGGCACAGGCCTCTTGACCTCTCCATCTACCTCTGTGATGCCCCCGCCCCATCACACTGTGCCCCTGGACACTGGGCACACAGCCCTAGTGCCTCTGCCTGACAGCCTGCCCCTTCCCCCACCCCCTTCCACAGATGCTGATGGCAATGAACTTGGAGAGGAAATGAAGGCAAGTGAACCCAGGAAGGGAGGGGAAGAACTTGGAAATGAAGGGAAGATGGATGCATGTCTGTCTTTTAATAAAATGATACAGAGACAATGGGATTCCATATGAAACTGAAGACCCTTCATTCCAGATCAGTAATCAATTTCAGATGGGCCAGGAATCTAAAAGGCAAAACATGATGCTCCTGGAAGAGAAGGGAGAGGACTTTATGACCTTGGGATGGGAACCTTTTACAAGACATAAAAGGCCCTCACCAAAAAGGGAAAGATAGGCAAATTTGACTCGATTGAAATGAATCAATCTGCCATCAAGATGGCAGAGTGAGAAGCTCCAGGGCTCCGTCTGCCACAGAAGCTTTGAACAATCAGCAAGAACTGGCAGAAACCTCTTTCTCAAAGCTCTCAAAAAGAGATAAAGGACTGCAGTAACAGGGCAAGACTTGAATCAAGGAAAAGGCCACTTAAAAGTTGTAGGATCTCTTCATGTCCTGGCTGGCTCCTTCCCCATATCCTCACAGGCTTGGTGTGGACAAGGCCCGTGCTCCCAAGTGTGGGTCCTTGGTCCTGTTTCCAGAGGAAGCAGAGAAACTCTCATGCACTTACTGGGAGCATGTATATCTGGGCCAGTCTGTCTGGTGGCTGCTTGAAGGACTGAATAAGGACACTTGCCACAGGCTCCTTGTCCCAGATCTTGCCCTGTATATAGGAAGCAGCTCACAGAACTCTCTTCCAGAATGCCAGAGAATGGTCAAATCACAGCTGCCTGGGGCAAGGGATTGCTAGCTGTGGGACATACAGTGCAATTCCCTGACTGTAAGGAATTACTATTTCCTAGGGAAGAGGGGATATTCATATCCATGTAATCAGGGAATTCCTAGGGCTACACGTGCATGCCCAAGACAAAAGAAATGCCCAGAAAGGATCAGGGAGGCCCCTGTGCTTTGGCCTGGACCTATTCTCCCAACTCATTGTATGGATAAGCCCTGAAGGAGAGCACTTTCACAGGTCAATCTTCAAAGATGGGGAAAGGTGTTTTCTTTGTTGTTGTTGTTGTCAGCTCCTGGCATTCATGGGAAGCTCATTTATAACACTAGCAGGATACCAACTTAAGGAACATATGCCTCAGGCTCTAAATTCCAGGGATAACACACTAAAATATCAAAATGTCCAAGTTTCAAGAAAAGATTACAAAACATACAAAGAAACAAGAAGTCAAGACCCAGACAAAGGGGAAGATTAAAGTATTAGAAACCATCAATGAGGAGGACCATGTCTGGGACATACCAGACAAACACTTTAAAAAATGGTCCTAAATATGCTCAAAGATCTAAAGACAGACAAAGAACACACTAAAAGAAATCAGAAAAATAATAGGTGAACACAAAGAGACTATCGAGAGAGAAATGGAAATTATGAAAAGGAACCAAACAGAGCTGAAGAGCATAAGAACAGAAGTTAAAAATTGCCTAGAGGGATTCAACAGGAAATTGGAGCTGGCAGAAGAAAGAATCAGAGAACATGAAGATAAGACAATTGAAGTCATCCAGTCTGAGAAGCAGAAGGAAGAAAGAATGAAGAAAGGTGAACAGAACCTGAGGAACCTGTGGGACACCATCAAGTGTACCAATCACACATTGTGGGAGTCCCAGAAGAAGAAAGAGAGAAAGGGGTAGGGAGAATACTTAAAGAAATAATAGCTGAAAACTTCCCAAATTTAACAAGAGACATGAATATATGCATCCAAGATGCTCAACAAACCCCAAACATGTTAAACCCAAATAGACCCATGCTGCGACATATAATAATCAAACCGTCAAACAGAAACAGAAAGAGAGAAATCTGAAAGCCACAAGACAGAATTAATGTGTCATGCTCAGGGAGCCTCAGAAAGAGTAGGTGCCAATGTTTCAACGAAAACCATGGAAACAAGAAGGCAGTGGAAAGACATATTAAAAGTGCCGAAAGCAAAAAATTGCCAAGAATTCTATATCCAGCAGAACCGTCTTTCAAAAATGAAGGAGATGGGGGTGGATGTGGCTCAAATGGTTGGGCGTCCGTCTGCCATATGGAGGGACCTGGGTTTGATCCCCGGGACCTCCTGGTAAAATTTAAATATATATATATAGAAGGTGCATGGGCTGCCAGGCTCTGTGTGCCGGTGAGCTGCCAGGCCCCGGGAGCCATGCAGCAAGACGATGACGTAACAGGGGAGAGACAAGACGAGATGCTCCGAAAGCTCCGAAAACCAGGAACCGAGGTGGCGCAGGTGGCAGAACACCTTTTTCCTACATCGGAGGTCTCCAGGATCGAATCCTGCTGAAGACTAGAGGAAGAGGATGAGAAGAGATGGCAGGAAACAGATACAGAGAATTGCCCAGCAAATGGACACAAAATAGCAAATGGGGAAGGGGGGTGGTTAAAATGGATAAAGTAAATAAATAAATCTTTTAAAAAAAAAATGAAGGAGAGTTTTAGACATTTCCAGAGTTTGTCACTACTAGACCAGCCCTACAAGAGATGTTAAAGAGAGTTCTGCAGGTTGATCTAGACCATAGATCAAAGTCACATAAAGAATCAGGAAGCTCTCCAGTGCAGGTAATGACGTGGGTAACTATAAATGCCAGTACGATTTTATTTTTGCTTTACAACTCCACTTTTTACTTCCTATAAGATCTAAAAGGCAAATACATAAGATGTAATGAGAAATCAATGTTTTGGACTCATAATATATAAACATGTAATTTGTGACGGAAACTATAAAAAGGTAGGGGATGGAGGGGTTGAGAAACATGGTTTGTATATAGTATTGAAGTTAAGCTGGCATCAAAGCAAACAAGATTGTTATATTTAGGATGTTAAATTTAAGCGCCATGGTAACTACAAACAAAATCAGAGAATATGCAAGCTCATAGAGACAGAAATTAGAATACAGTTTGCCAGGGGTAAGGGCAGGAGGGATGGGGAGTTAATGCTTAATGGGTGGAGGGTTTCTGTTTGGGGTGGAGGAAAAGTTCTTGTAATGGAAAGTGGTGAGGGTATTGTAACATAGAGAGTGTGATTAATCCTACTGAATGGTATTCCTGGGAGGGGTTGAAATGGGAAAGTTTAAGCTATATATATGTTTCCACAATTAGAGAAAGAAAAAGAAAGAGCAACATCTACCCTCTCTAGAATATAAAAAGAACTCCTCTAACTCAATAAGAAAAAGAAGGTCAACCCAAATGGGAAAAGGGGCAAGAGATTTAAGAGGCAGTTAAGAAAGACTTTATCCAAATGGCCCATAAACTCACCAAAAAGGGTTCCACCTCATTGAGGGGGCAGAAAAACGCCAGCTTAAACCCCAACCATGTGCTCCCAGGGTCTCAGGCAGGCAAGTAGTAGGGGAGTGAAAGGGCATCATGGTTGGCAGGGCCGCAGACTGGCACCAGCGGCCCGGGTACCCTTTGCTAAAGCCAGACATCTGCACACCTCTGGGTATAGGGAACAAACCTGCCGAGGTATGTATACTTGGGTCCCAGGAGGCATGGCCGAGAAGCTGCTTCAAGCTTTCTTCACTGCTCTATGGTGGACAACGATGTCTCCATCGACAGAATGGATGGAGACGAGACGGAACGGAACAGATAAATCTGAGCCCACGCACCAGAGGAACACACGCAGAAGAAACAAAAGAACTAGTGGAGCTACAGGCCGCCCAGGTGGGTCTTCCAAGGCCAAAGGGGAAAGATAGGAGTCAGCCCTGAGGGAGTCCGCGCTACATGTTTCCGCGCTACATGTTTCCGTTCCTTTAAGCAAAGAAAAGACCATACCAAACCAGGCTCTGCTTTTTACAGATGCGTATTCAGGAGGTGAAGGAAGAAAGTGGAGCGAGGGATTCTGGGCAGGCAGTGCCTCTTGCAGCCGGCCAGTGCCGAGGGGCCTCCTGCGACTGGAGACTCAGGTGCTCGCTTTGGGATAATACAATCACCTGTATGTTTGTTCTCTCACTTTCTCTAAGTAAGCTGCATTTCACAATAAAAGGGGGGAACCTGCCATGTTGGCAGCTGTGTGCAGGGACAGGTGTGTCGGCAGGCGTGTGGCTGGGGGAGAGATGCTGGCGGTGCAGGCCTCTCTGGCAGAGGGTGAGAGCGTGTCCCAGTGAAGGGCCACTTTGGAGATGAGGCGTCCGCCCCGAGTGCATGGGACACCTGGTGAAGGGACTAGGCCCAAGTGTTTGCGAATGTACCCCAAGCACCTGCCCCTCAAGCACCTGCGGGAGTCTCCTGGCCGGCGGGGGCCTCGCCACCCAGCCCCGTGGCCTCCTGCTCCTCGGCGTGTACCCCCAACCCCCTCCCCAGTCTCTCTCGCCTCTGCCCTGCCTGGACACTGACCCTTGCCACCCCTCAGCTCCGTGTGTCCTCCTGGCTTACAAGAGGGCCGGAGTACAGCCCCCAGTGGACACCAGGCCCTTGCCCTGCCCAGGCTGCCCACCCACTGTGGGGCCCTTGCAGGCTGCTCGGATTCTAGCTTCTCACAGCCATTCATGCCATGGAGCCCTTGGCCTCCCATGAAGCTGCTAGCAGCACCCAGGCCTATTCCACACCACTGCCAGGTAACTGGCTTCTGGCCTGCACACATCATGGCACACCTCTGCAGGGTGGGGGAAAGGGGAGCTCTGAGGGACTCAGCATGGCGGGGAGACCAGCTGAGATCAGGGGCAGGGATGATAAGTGTGGGGACTGGCGGATGCCACCTCTGCTGCCCGTGCCCCCCTACTTTGTCATGGCCGTCCTGGACCAGTCAGCTCAGGCCCTGTCCCCTACACCAGCTCCCACTCTCCCTCCGGACCACCAGCAAGAAAAGGTTCATGGAGACCCACCTGAGGAGCTGGTGCTTGGGGGGCAGCGTCTGCAGCCAGGTCACACACTGGCCCCCATGGCCATCCAGAGTGGCGACAGTCCTCCGGGTCTGCAGGTTCCAGATGTGCACCAGGCCATGCAGAGACCTGTTACAAATGAGCACAAGGCAACGCTTGGGACCAGTGTTCGAGGTAGGTGGGCACTGGGGGCTGATCTGGCCACTGGCCACGGCTGGTGCTTCCATCTAGAGCTGGCAGACAGCCTCCCTGCATGCGTGGAGGGGCAGGCGGCACATCCCGTCCCAAAGACAGTGGGCCAGAGGGATGGCAATGGCAAGGGCCTTCGGGGGTTGCTTGGGCAGCAGAGGAGACAATGGGGAAGGAGCTTTTTAGGGCCAACCGGAAGGTGCTGGGCCCAAGAGCCACCTGCCTCAACATCTCTAACAAGGCACATCCCCTGCCCAGCTCCAAGGGTGTGGGGCCCCGAAAAGACAGTGAGTGGTGGGGAGAAAACGTGCTCTGAATGTGGCTGTACTGAAGCGGCAGGCGGCCCGAGTCCCCAGCTCCCCTCAAGGGTTCTGGCTCCCCAAACAACAGCTGGCTCGCTACTGGGCCATGCAGGGCGGCCATACTCACCCCGAGAGCAGAAGCGGGTGTCCTGGGCCCTGGAGTCCTCTGCAGAAATGCAGTGCATGGACCGCTGCCTGGGTGCCTCGGAGCACAAACTGGGGGTCTGGCGGTGGTGGGGGCAGGAGGGGGTTTGCCATGTCGAATGAGGCCCAGCCACCTGGGGACAAAGGATAGTAGGTGAACTGCCCCATCTCCCCTGACACCTCCCCATAGGAAGGCAGCCTCAGCAGTGTCCAGAGCCACCACCGTGCTCAGGGCCTTGGCCCTCCCTTGTTCTCCTGGAAGTGGACAAGTAGCTCTGTGGCTGCCGAGAGGACTGGAACCCTACATGGAAAAAGGGCCCGGCTGGAGTCAGGAAGCTTGTTCTTCCCTGTCTCCGGCCCCTTCTGGCTGCTGCTCCTGCCAGGACTCTGGAAGTCCTCTCTGGACACATCCCTTCCCCCTGTCCCTGCCCCCTTTCTTCCCCAGTCCCTCCCTTCTCCCTCCTTCTTCCCTTGTCCCTTGCCCTCCCTTCCTTACATAACCCCCATCTCTTGCTCCTCCTTTGCCTCTCCTCCCTCACCCATCTGGGGCCTCCAGGCCTTCACCCACCAGCCTCCCCCTCTGTGGCACACTGGCCACCCCAGTGTCCCCTGCCCTGGCCGTGGCCACCCTCTGCCTGGGCCTCGCTCCAGCTTCTCTCCCTCAGGGAGCCCTCCCCACCAGCCCTTGCCATCCATGTCTCTCCATGGCCAGCTTGGGGGTCAGAGGCCATGCCAGCCTGGCTCCTGGTGCCCAAGAAAATGCAGGATGAACCACAAATGGCAAACAGGGGTTGCGGGGTGGGGGCAGGGCAGCGAAGGGGCAAGCAGGATCCGAAGATGGGGAGAACCTTCTCCTCACCTACACAGCAGTGACCAAGCCCAGCTCCATCACGCCCCAGGCCTGTACACCTCTCTTTATTGTTGGGGAAATTGAGGCACAGAGGGCTGGTGAGCGGCCCCAAACTCCTTGCTGTTGGGGGCTTGGCTGGAACCAGGCTTAGGCCTAAAGTGCCCCAGAGTCTGCACGCGGCCAACAAGGGGCAGAGTGGCTGGAGGGGGCCGTGTGTAGGCCATGGGCCTGATTGTGCGGGACAGAGGGCCAGGTCCCGCCCTGGGAGTCCCTGGTTGGTGGGAGGCAGCCCCTAAAGGCCAGGTCCCCATGAGACAGCCTGAACCCCTGCCCCACGGCCACCCTGAGCATCACTCGCCCCCGCCCCGCCATGAGATCTCCTAGCCAAGTCTACAGAGAAAGGAAAAGAGGGCAGAAGTCTGGCTGTGGCTGCCGGATGGGGATGGCTGCTTGAGGCCAGGGCTCCCTTTTCCGGCCCCTGCTGGGCTGGCTTGAAGCTGCGTGGTTTCATTGGGCCCCCGTGTGGGGAGGGCAGAGCCCTGGCCAGCGCCCAGCCCACCCTGAAGTGGCAGGAACTGCCTTCTATTTACCTGCCTTGTGGCCCACAGACCTTCAGAAAGAAAAGAAGTTATACTCAGGGAGACAGAGACAAAACTCACCAGACAGGAAGTGAGGCTGGCCTCCACACCAGTGCCTCCTGCTCCCAGCCCTCTCTCACAACCACCGCCCTTGTTCCCTAGCACCCAAGCACCGCCATGTCACATACACATGGGCCAGTGTCCCTGCTGTCAAGTGCTGGATTTCCCCCTAGGCGTGCATAGCGTTCTTCTTCCCCAAACATAGAGAGCCTGGGGGCGGAGAATGTTCCTCGGGAAGCAGAGCATCACCAGGCTGCCATCCCCAATATGGTATGGCACGGCCCTCACATCACTGGGCCTGTGTCTGAGGCCTGCTGGCGCCCTCCACCTCTAGGGGAAGCTTCACAGTGCCCTGGCCAAGCCCACCCACCGCCCAGGAGGCCTGCGTCCTCCTCCATGCCATCTTGGTCCCACAAGGCTGCCAGGGCGTGATGGTGCAGAGAGCCCCAGTAAAGCCAGGACCTGGGCAACAGAAGAGTCCCTGCCGGCAGCCCACAGGCTCTGGACCACGGTGGAGGCCACAGAAGGGAATGGCAGGCGCAGCCCTCTCAGGAGAGGCCTTCCCTCCAGTCCACTCACAGAGCAGGAAGCCGGTTTGTCTGGGTGCTGTGGCAGCCACCAGGCACTGGGGCAAGTAAAAGAATGGGGAGCAGAAGAGACAGGAAGGGTGCCTCAGGGAGGGAGCCGAGGCCAGAGGTGGGGGAGGGGTTCAAGACCAAGGTGGGGGGGCTGTTCCAGACTGGTATAGGGGTAGGGTGGGGGTGTTCCCGACAGAGGCCAGTGGGGGGTACAGAGAGAGGGGGGGTCCACCCTGAGGCAAGTATGTGTGTGGGTGGGAAGGGCGAGTCCAGGCCGGTCCAGGGTGGGGGAGGGGTGTTGTGCTCCCCGTGCAGAGGCAGGAGGGGGCGGGAGCTTCCTGAGTGGGGCGGCCAGTCCAGGGCACCTCTTCAGTGGCGCTCCCCCTCTTGAGCATATCTCAGACCCTTTGCCTCTCTCCAGCTTTTTCCAGAGCTGAGGACTGAAGCAGAGGGTGAGGGCATGTGAGTTGCACCCGAGTCCCAGAGAACGGAGGGCAGGCGCGATGAAGCCAGGCCCCGGGGAACCAGGCAGGGGTCTGGGGATGGGGCCCAGATGCTAATGACCTCTGAATCCAGGGTGGACGGTCCACCTTCACTGGTGTGGGCACAGGCAGCCCCTCGACCACTCGGTTCTGCCGCTTAAGGTGCAATGAAGAGAATGAGGGGATCCCTGGGGTACATGCTACAAGCCACCAGGGTGTCTTCACCTTCCTGTGGTAATGGCAGCAGTGAGTGTGGAGGGCAGGAGGCAGGGGTGCTGGGTCAGGGACCCTTGTCCCACTGTCCACCTGGCCAGAGCCAGGGCCACAGATGAGGGGGCCAGGGGCCTGGTCAGCAATGGCTACCAGGAGGAAGAGAGGAGTCTTCCCGTCTTGCTCTGGAGAAAGCCCAAGTACAGGTGGAGCCACTGGCACCCAGCTTGCCAGCTCAGCGTGCCCACGCCAGCCCCTAGAGACTGGCAAAGGCCCATCTACAGCTCTAGCCAAGCCCCGCCTTGGGGAGTGAGGGGCAGGCAGGCTCTGGCCTGAGAGAAATGGAACCCATACTGGGGGCTATGATTTCAGACCTGAGGGGCACAGCCTGGCCTCACCCTCTGACACAACTTGGGATGAAGCCATGCCAAGAAGAGTGCCATCAAAGACCCCTACCCACAGGCTTCAGGTACAGGCTGGCCTGGGAGCCCAGAAGGGCCCTCACCCCACTGAGGTGTGGAGACATTTCTGGTAACCTTGGGGGTGGGGAGTACAGTCCCATCTTTTTTTCTCTCCCTCAGGTTTTGCAGCTTAACAGCCTCTGTTAATGGCCAACAGACCCTTCCGGAAGGCAAGGTGGCCACTTGCGGGAGGGAACGGGGACCAGACCCCCCATGGCTCCCAGGACTAATGGCCTCCCGCTAGCGTGTGACAGGCAGGACGCTTGGAGGGGTGGGGGGCATGGCCGTCACCGTAGAATGGCTGCCACAGAGCAGGCCAGCTCTGCAGAAAAGCTCAGGGGAGCAGATGCTGGGCTGTGCCGGCAACATCCAGGCAGGCCGGTGGGCGAGGGGTACGAGGGAGCAAGGCCCAAGCTCCTTGAGAAAGCCAAGTATACAGGCCTGGCTGGAGGAGCTCAGTGCAACAGAAAATCACCGAGCCCAGGCTCATCATGGGTGAGGGGGTAGTGTTTCCACCCTGCCATGCCAACCTATTCCCCACAGGCTCCCAGGTACAGCCCAGACACGTGCCTGACCCCCGCAACAGGCAGACATGCACACATACACTCACACCCTATATTCATGGATGCACTCATGCACAGCTGAGTGTACACCCCACACATGCACACATGCTCGCATGCATACCTACCATACGCAAACATGCATATACCCTCACACCCCATACTCATGCACACTCACACAGCTCACATGCACACACGTACACATGTATACCCACATGCATGCACACATGCTCTTATGCACATCCCACTCATGCTTATGTGAACATGTACCCACAGTAACATACCACATTCATGCACATATAAACATACAACACACAAAAACGGGCACACACAGGTATACATACACACTGCACACAAAACATCTATGCACATACGCATGGGTCACACGCATGCACACACATGGACACACTCACATGTGCACAAACATGCACACACACAGGCACACACAGGCAGTGTGGTGGCCTTGGGCAAGCGCCAGCCCAAGCCTGGCCCCCACTTGCCCACTGCCTGTGGCCTGGCGGAAGTTTCCAGAACCTCCCCCAGCAGAAGGCTCTTCTGAGTGATGAAATCAAGTTTTCTTCTCTATTGTTTCCCCAGAACTGCAGGGAACAAACCCGTCACGTTGTTACATCAACCCAAAGGCTCAAGCCAAAACGATGCATCGGCAATTAAGGGCTCCGTCATTTCAAGCAATTAAAATAAACGTTTTATTTGAAAACTAATTAATTCTAGCCACATATTTTTCCCATGACAATATCGCAGTATTACTTGATTTATGACATCCAATTATTCTTTATTAATCTAATGGAGAGTAATCACATTATCTGATCTCAACTGGCCCCTCTTGTGCAAGAAGCTGCTTCGCCGTATCAGCGACTCCACCAGCCGCCCGCTTCGCTGTCCTGTCACTTGTCTTTTCCTCCCAGAGGGCAAAGGAACGTGAAACTTAATCCACAGAGCACAACTCCGAGTTCCGCCTGTGCTGAGAAATGCCACAGTCAGGCACATTCTTTTCAAAATGCAAAAGGAAAGACAGTCTGACACAACTGGCATGGACCTGACAGCCTCTCTCTGACAAACGCTGTAAATGCCGAGAGCCGCTCAGGCCCCAGCCCATCCCACCCAACGGATGGTGACAGCATCCCCCCCACAACACGCTACAGCAGTGGCAGCCTGGCGGGCCTCCGAGTTCCCCCTTGGCAGTGGGTGTCCAAGCTCTTCTCTGGGCCTGGGGCCAGCGGGCAGGTGCCCATCCCCACCAAGGCACTCTACCTCAGTAGTGGCAGTGGCTACAAGGTCTGAGGACACCCTTGGTGGGGAGGCAGCAGCGTGCACTCACATGACACGAGAGGCATGCCAGGCAGGGCCAGGCGAGGAGCTGGAACCTAGAGTCCACATATCCCTATCCACGTTGCCCCTCTCAGGGTGCCAGGAGCTCATGCCTCCTCTGCCTGCGTCCAAAATACTGCCCTGCGACACTGCAGAGGCCATGGGCCCAGCCCTGGGGAGCCCCCATCCCTGTGCTCACTCACCAAGACCTTCGCTTTTCCTAACCCATGACCATGTGTCCGACAATCGACACAGAAAGCACCTAGAATCACACCCAAGCAGCGGGCCATGGCCCAGAGGCTGGCTCGCCTACCCTGGCCCAGGCCCCAGGTTCCCCGACTGACTGCATGTGGGAGACGTGGAGCCCCACATAGCGCCAAGATGGGCCTCAGACAGGACCCCCTTCCCCCTGCAAGTGTGTCAGTCAAAGGCCCAGTGCCAGCTCCCACAGCCCTGTGAGGCTCCTGGGCATTCTAGGGACCAAGCAGGCAGCCTTTTCCAGAAGAATAGATACCCTGATGGTCCCACCAAAGACAATGAAAAGTGTTGATAAAATAGCAAGACCAAAATCCTCTTCAATGCACCCCTAAGGTGGCAAGTCTGGAATCTTCAGAGGTCAAACATGAAGTCAAAGGAAAACCTCTTGAGGCCTGCTGAGTCCCCAGCTGGTGCTTGCCTGAGGGCCGTTGCTGCACTCTGCAACCTGGAATTCCAATTTTGATGGTCTCTGGACAATGATGGATCATATTAAGGCCCTGCTAGGGTGCGTAATCTAATAGGAACCCCCCAAAAGTAGGGACCCTACAGGGCTACAGGCACAGTGTTAGAAGGAACTAGAACTGAACCTGCACCCACAAGGTGCCAGAAAAACACCAGCTCTCAGGCAGGTTTTCAGCCCTAATTCCTACCACCTTGGGAAGTCCCCCAAACTTCAGTCTGTGACGGTCTTCTTGGAGGGAAACCACCTCCAACCTAGGCCTCAAATGAAGCACCAAGAAATGCAGGCTCCTACGCAAAAATCACAAAAACAAATGAGGTGACACGGCACCATGCGCAAGAGCCATCAGAAACAACCCACAGTAGGATGGCACTCACCAAGCAAAGCATTCTGGTCCATTAAATAAGTGCATTTCATATTTTCAAAGAAATTTGAGAGGGAACTGAAACTCCGAGTAGAGAGCAGGAGGTTGTTGGGGAGCAGGAGAACTACGTCATGCCGAGGCCTTACTCTAAAGATTGTTTACACATCACAAAGGGAACATGTACTTTTACAATGGGGATGGCTGGCTGTCACACCTTCACCACTGATCGAAGCTTGCACTGTCAAGAGTCAACAAACTGGCACCACTTATCTCCTGGTGTGAGGCAATAAGATGATAAAGCACCCATCTTATACACTTGTGCCAAATATGTTCAACTTGAATCTAACCATGAGGAAACAAGCAGACATAACCTGATTAGGGGGAAATGCATAATATAACCAGCTCGGACTCATCAAAAAAAAAAAAAAAAAAGTCAATGTCAAGAGAAAAAAAAAAAAAGCTGACTTCTAAATTAAGAGAGACTGAAGAGATGTAACCAAACATAACGTGTGAGTCCTTGTTGAGATCCTGGATCCTAAAAAAAAGGGGGGGGGGGCTCTAAAGGACATTTTTGGCACAAGAGGGGAGATCTGAATATGGACTACAGATGGGATGGGATTATTAATTTTCTTCGGAAGGATAATGGTATTTTATGTGGAAGAATGTCCTTATTCTTGGGAGATACATGCTAAAGTATTTAGGGGTGAGATGCCAAGAATGTCTGCAATCTGTTTTCAGATGTTTCGGGGGAAAAAAATCATCCCCCTTGATATCGATCTCCATCATGAATATACACACATGAGGTAAAGCAAATGTGGCAAAATGCTAGGAAGAGGTGAATCTAGGGGAAAGCAGGTATTCACTCTACTACACTGGCAACTTTGGTAGGTTTAAAAATATAAAAACATGCTAGGGGAGAGGGAAGAAGACAAGTTCACATACTGGACTCATATCCAGAATACATAAAGCACTCACAAATCAGTACACTAAAAAAGCAAACACCAAAAAGAAAAATGAGCCAAAGGCTTGTACAGACAGCTTACAAGAAACATAAATGTCCAATGAACATATGAAAAGATGTTTAAACTAATCAATAATCTTGGAAATGCCTGTCAAAACCACGATGTGATATAATTACACTGTTACCAGATTAGCAAAAAATTAAACAGTCTGCCAAATGTTGAAAAGACATAGGACAACTGGAACTCCTCTACCATGCTAGAGAGAGTATAAATTGAAACAACCACTTTGGAAAACAATCTGGTATTATCTTACACGCTTTATGAACCAGCAACCCTCCTCTTACATAAACATCCTAAAGGAATTCTCACACGTGTACACAAAGAGAATTGTAAAGAATATTCATAGCCGTATTGTACATGATAACAAAAACTGGAAACAACCCCAATGGCAGTGACTGGAGAATGCGATAAATTTGGTATGTTCAGACAATAGAAAACTCTACAGAACTGAAAATGAATAAAAGCCTCAGACATCAACATGGATGAACTTCAAAATCACAATTCTCATCCAAAGGCATTATGTGAATGCGTTTGACGCTACAGACCAGGAGAAAATATTCATGACAATCTATCTGATAAAGGACTCTCATACCCAGATTGTATGTCAATTAAAAAAAAATTGAAAACAAAGTGATTCCAAAAGGCTAAAATTAGAGATGGGAATTTATAGATACATATTTTTAGGAGGTACCAGGGATTGAACCCAGGAACTCGAACATGGGAAGGAGGCATTCAACCACTGAGCTATATCTGCTCCCCAATGAGAGTTAGTTTTTTTGTTTTTTTGTTTGTTTGTTTTTAGGAGGTACAAGGGATTGAACCCAGGACCTGGTACATGGGAAGCAGGAGTTCAACCACTTGAGCTACATCCACTCCCCTGTAGCTATATTTTAAAAAATGATAATGGAAACACTATATATCAGAATTTATAAGGTACATTTAAAAAAATGTACCTTACATTTAAAAAAGATTTGAATGGAAGAAAATTCATAATCCTAAATACATTAACAATGTAGTTAAAAGAATGAAAATAAAGTCTCAGCTCAAAAAAACCAGGAAAAGAAAAAGATATAAGCACAAGGAAGGAAATTATAAAAAATAATAATAATAACGAGGTAAAGAAGAGAAAAACAATAGACCTAATTAATAAAATAATCCCAGTTTCCTGAAAGGAAAAAAGCTAGGAAAACTACTTGCTAAATTAATGGGGGGGAAAGGGAGAAAACACAAATATAGGAAATAGAAAGTGATAAGGGAAAATAACTACTGAAAACCTAGATCAAATGGAAAATTTCCTAGGGAAATGCAGTTTTAACAAAACGGACATTAGATTTAGAAAACATATACAGGCCAATCTCCATAAAGGAAATACAGAAACAGAGAGGTGGGAGTGTTTATTTATAAAAATAAATATATAAAATAAATAAGTAAATAAATCAACAAAAGAAATAGAGAAAATAATCAAGCAATTACCCCTACCAAAAAAAAAAAAAAAAACCACAACTCCAGGCCTAGCTTCACAGGAGAATTCTATCAATTCTGGCTTCAAATGATAGCCTCAATATTCCAGGAATGATTCCAGAGCCCTGAAAATTAAGGAAAACTTATTAATTCTTTTTAAGAAAGAGGTACAATATTGAAAACAAAACTTGACAAAGGAAACACAAAACTAGAAAATTACAGAATAATATGAATCATGACTATCAAACAAAAGTACTAAATAAAATTTTAGCAAACGAAATCTGACATCATATTAAGAAAAGAATACACCATGATCAAGTGGAATGTATCCTAAGAATGCAGAGCAGGTACAATTAGGAAATCCATTAGTGTCATATATGATAATAGATCCAAGGAGAAAAATCATATAATCTCCATAGATGCTGAAAAAAAAACTTTGATAACATTCAATATCCATTTCTGATTAAAACATTCAAGCAAACAGAAATTGAAGCCTTTCTTGAAAATGATAATACGTGTGTATGTATACATAAATGCAAATACATAAACCTTAGTCCAAAAGCCAGCACATTAATTTATGAAAAAATATTGGGGGGGGGGGGCGGGGAAAAAAACAAAAAAAAAAATCTAAAAAAAAAAATATATATATATATATATATATATATAGGAGGTATTCCCACTAAGATCAGGATGTCCATTATCTACACTATCACTCAACATAGTCCTAGAGACATACGCCATTACAATTAGATAAGAAAAATCAATTAGAGGTATATGAATTGGAAAAGAAGATATTAAATTATCTCTATTTCCAAATGATATGATGGCTTATGTGGAAAAACCTAGATTGAAAAAAAATAGAAAATTTTGATTCAAACAATTAAAAAACTTTAATATGATAGCCATATATAAAGCTAACCTAGAGAACTCTATAGCCTCCACATATACAAACAAAAACCAGTTAGAGAAAACTCCATTTACAATACCAACAGAGAAGTAAAATATTTAAGAATAAATCTAATAAAAATATGCAAACTTTATTAAGAAAAGTTTAAAATACTCTTGAAAGATACACACGTAGATTTGAACAAAGGAAGAGACATCAACATAACATCAATATAAAGACGTTTGTTCTCTCCAAGTTAATTTATAATTTTAACACACTCCCAACAAACACACCAGCAAGCTTCTTTAAGGAGCTAGACAAGTTGAAACTGGCATTCACGTGGAAAAACAAAATATGCAAAAACAGTCAGAAAAACACTGGGAAGGAAAATGCTAGAAAGGGGCTGGTCCTATCAGACACTGAATTGTACTACAGAATCTCTATGATTAAAGTAGAGTGGCACTCATACACAAACAGACCACCCACCCAGGGAAATATAAACTCCAGAAATAAACCCAAGTACATGTGGAAGTTCAATATATGATAAAGGTGATATCTCAAATCACTAGGGCAAAAATGGACTTTTTAATAGATGGTGCTAGGATGGTAGGTCAACCATGTGGAAAATGATCAAACCAGATCCACATCTTACAGTGAGAGGATTACACCATACTTGAGAATAAACTCCAAATAGTTTTGGGATCAAAACAACAAAAAAAGTAAATCATTCAAGTACCAGGAAAACACATGGGAGAATTGTTTTATAACTTGGTTGTGGGTAAAGTTTCCTAACTATGACTTAAACTTTAGATGCAGCAAAAGAAAAGATTGATAAAGTTTTCACTACACAAAAATACTATCTAAAATAAATACTACTAAAAAAAGAAAAATGAAGAAAAAAATTTAATTAAAAAACAAAAAAAAAACAATTAAAATAAAAAAATTAATAAATACTACATACAAATTTTTTAAAATTAACTTTTATGTGCCAAAAAAAAAGATAAAGATACAAGTGTTAAAATTTTTAAATATAAAGAACTCAAAAATTAAGGAAAGAATGGCTAAACACTCGATAGAAAAATAGGCAAGAGACACGAATAGACAATTGGCACACAAAAAAGATCGTAAATGGTCTTCAAACAAATGAAAAGATGCTCGGCCTCACTCATGGAGAAATTAAAACTATACCGAGAGACTTCTGCTTTGGGGCAAGATGAAGCAAGCCCATACAGCGTCTTTCTCAGGCCAATGGCAGCTAAAAACTCTGGACAAAACACAAAAAGCAATTACCTGAAAAGTCTGAAGAGTGAACAATAGCAGACAGATTTTAGAGGTGAGTGAAAATTCAGAGATGACCTCTATGGAGATAAGTTTCCTGGTTTTTTTTTGCTTTGTGTTTTTTCCCTGGGTGGCACTGCCTCAAGGTGGGCCCCCGTGATATAGCTACAAGTAGTGGTGGCAAAAACCTGGATAAAAGTCCTAAATTTCTAGATAGAGGGTACAGAGAAAAAAGCCTGTGGCCGAAAGAATGTGGAGGGAAGACCCTGTTGGTTTACTGTGTTGCTCCAGGGACAGGCCCCAGACACAGAGTTGTATGAAAGAAACTACCTTTCTTGTCGGAGGAACCAAGAAAAGGCGACACAGCAGGCTAGAGTGGGGGTGGGAAGAATTGCAGAGAAGAGAAAGCTGAAGAAAAGGATCCCCTAATTCTGGGAATGAACCCCACACAATTCTCAGGCTCAACCCTGAGTGACATATTTATGGGATGGATAAAAAGTAGCACCACTTTGAAGAACTGAACGAAGATTAAAGCAGGAAGAAAATCGCAGACTGATCCCTAAATGGCTGATGAGTGGGACACACTCAAAGCAGCAAAGGCTTTGGAAATGAAATGAAATTAAAACCATAGCCCACAGAGGGTGAGACAGATCCTGTGATGCAAATGTAGAGCATCAAATACCTGCTAAGACAAAAAAAATCAACATTTTCCAGAGGATCCAATATAATATTCAATCCAGATATGGCCAGGATAGAATCCAATATTATTCAGGGCATACAAAGAATCAGGAAAATGTAACTAATTCAAGGGAAAAGACAATTTACAGATGCCAACCTTGAGATTACTCAAATTTTGGAAATATGGGACTTTATTTTTTTTAGGAGGTACCGGATTGAACCACTGAGCTACACCTGCTCTGCAGACAGACTTTAAAGGACATTTTATGATAATTCTCTAGAAGGGAAAGATAAACACATTTGAAATGAATGGAATGTAAGAGGCTCTCTGAAGAAAAACAGAAATTGTAAAAAAAGAACCTAATGTGTTACTAGTTGAAGATGTTAATTGTAATTAGAAAGGTAACCACTAAGAAATAACCAAAAAATACAAAAGGAAAGAAGAAGGGAATCAAAATAGCACACTACAAAAAAAAAAACAAAAAAAAAACAAACAACTAAATTTGAAAAAGGCGATAATGGAAGTAATTGAGGAACAAAAAATATACAAGGCGTACAGAAAACAACTAAATGGCAAAAATAAATTCTTCCTTCTCTGTTATTATCTTAAATGTCAATGGATTAAACTCCCCTATTAAAAGGCAGAAATTGGCAGAATGAATGAAAAAGCATGATCCATCTATATGCTTTCTAGGTACAAAGACTCACTTTAGATACAAATACACAAAGAGGTTGAGTGTAAAGGGTGGAAAAAGATATTCCATTAATAGGACAATTATAATAATATTCTTTCATCAATTTTAACAAAGGTACCACACTAATGCAAGGCGTTAATTAAAGGGAACTCTGTATATTCTGCATAATGTTTCTGTAAACCTACAACTTCTCTAATAAAAAAAAGTCATATTAAAAAAAGAAAAGGTATTCCATGCAAACATGAATCAAAATAAAAAATGGTTACAAGAGAACAAAGAAGGATATGTTCTATCGATAAAAGGTTCAAGCCAGCAGGAAGACATAGTGATTATAAACATATATGTACCTCACAACAGAGCCCCAAAATCTATGAAGCAAAAAATAACAGAATAGAAGGGAGAAATAGATCGTTCTACAATAATAGTTGGAGACTTCAATACAACACTATCAGTAACAGATAGAACATCTAAACAAGATCAGTAAGGAAATAGACTTGAACAACACTATTAAACATTTAGACCTAATGGACATATATAGAATCCTCCATCCAACAACAGCAGAATACATATTCTTCTCAAGTGCAGGTGGATCATGATCTAGGACAGGCCATATGTCAGACCACAAATCAAATCTTAAAAAATTTTACAACATTGAAATCATACAAAGTATCTTCTCTGACTCCAACAGAATAAGGCTAGAAATCAATAACACAAGGAAAACTAGAAAATTTACAAATAAGTGGAAATTAACAACACACTATTAAACAAGCAATAGTTAAAAGAAGAAATCTTAAGGGAAATTAGGAAGTATCATGAGACAAATGAAAACAAAAACACAACATACCAAAACATGGGATGCAGTGAAAGCAATGTACAGAGGGAAATATATAGCTCTAACTGGCTACATTAAAAAAGAAGAAAGATGACAAATCAATACTCTGACTTCCCACTAAAAAAAACTAGAACAAGAAGGGCAAACTAAACCCAAAGTTAGTAGAAGGAAGGAAAGAGTAAAGATTAGAGTAGATATAAATGAAATAGAGAATTGAAAAAAATAGAGACAACCAAAAAAAAAACAAAAGCTGATCTTTTGAAAAGATCAATACAATTGACAAACCTTTAGCCAGACGGGCAAAGGAAAAGAGAGGGCACAAACAACTAAAATCAGGAACAAAAGTGGGGACATTACTATTGATCTTACAGAAATAAAAAAGATTATAAGAGGCTACCATGAACATATGCCAAAAAAATTAGAAAACCTAGAGAAAACAGACAAATTCCCAGAAACATACAAATTACCTAATCTGACACAAAAAGAAACAGAAAATCTCAACAGACTATAACAAGTACAGAGATTGAATCGGTAATCAAAAACTTTCCATCAAAGAAAAATCCAGCACTGGATGGCTTCACTGCTGAATTCTATCAAACATTTAACAACAATCATTTTCAAACTCTTCCAAAAAATACATGAGCAGGGAAGACTGCCTAACTCATTCTATGAGGCCAGCATTACCCTGATGCCAAAGACAGATAAAGACAGCACAAGAAAATTACAGACCAATATCCCTTATGAATATAGAAGCAACAAAAACAAAAACAAAAAACAACTCAACAAAATACTGGCAAATGGAATCCAGCAGCATAGTAAAAGGATTATATACCATGCCCAAGTAGGATTTATTCCAGGAATCCAAGGATGGCTCAACATAAGAAAATCAATCAATGTAACATACCACCTTACAAGAATGAAGGGAAAAATCCCACATGATCACCTCAGTTGATGCAGAGAAGGCACTTGACAAAATCCAACATCCCTTCATGATAAAATCACTCAGAAAACTAGGAATAGAAGGGAACTTTCTTAACGTGATAAAGGGCATTTATGAAAAATCCAGAGCAAATATCATACTCAATGGTGAAAGACTTAGTACCTTCCCCCTAAGATCAAGAACAAGACAAGGATGCCTACTGTCATCACTGCTATTCAACAATGTAACTGGAAGTTCTAGCCAGTGCAGACAAGAAAAAGAAATGAAAGGCATCCAAATTGGAAAGGAAGAAGTAAAATTATCCCTATTCACAAATGATATGATCCTATAAATAGAAACACTAACAATCCACAAGAAAGCTACTAGAACTAATAAGCTAATTCAGCAAAGTTGCAGGATACAAGATAAACACACAGAAGTCATCTGGGTTCCTATCCACCAGTAATGAATAATCTGAAAAAGAAATCAAGAAAAATCAATTTAACTTAAAATAGCATCTAAAAGAATAAAATACATAGGAATAAATTTAACCAAGTTGGTGAAAAACTTGTACACTGAAAATTACAAAACTGCTGAAAGAAATTAAGGAAGACCTAAATACATGGAAAGACATGCTGTGTTCATGGACTAAAGACTTAATATTAAGATGTCAATACTGCCCCAGGTGATCTACAAATTCAATGAGACCAGGAAGCGGATATGGCTCAAGCAATTGCGCTCCCACCTACCACATGGGAGGTCCCAGGTTCAGTTCCTGGTGCCTCCTAAAGAAGACAGCGAGCTGGCACAATGGGCAGGCACAGCAAGTTGATGCAAGAGACACAAGAAGAAATAAAAAAAAGAAATGAGAGACACAACAAAGCTGGGAGTGGAGGTTCCCAGTGCCCCCTAAAGAAGATGAGCAAGACAGCAAGCTGACGCAACAGGCAGGGCGGCAAGCTGACACAATAAGAGACATAAGAAGAAAAACACAATGAGAGACACAACAAAGCAGGGAACGGAGGTGGCTCAAGCAATTAGGTGCCTCCCTCCCACATTGGAGGTGTGGGGTTTGGTTTCCAAAGCCTCCTAAAGAAACAAGGAAGATGAACAGACACAGCGAGTGCAAACAATGAAGAGGTGGGGAGAAATAAATGAACAAATCTTAAAAAAAAAAAAAAAAAAAAAAAAAAAAAAAAACTTAAAAAAAAAATTCAAATGAGACCTTTATCAAGATACCAGGAGCCTTTTTTGCAGAAATGGAAGAACTGATCTCATATTCATATGGAATTGTAAGGGGCCTTGAATAGACAAAACAATCCCGAAAGAGAAGAACAAAGTAGGAAGACTCACACTTTCTGATGTAAAAACTTACTACAAAACTACAATAATTAAAACAGTGTGGTAATGGCATAAAAATAGACATATAGACCAATGAAATATAACTGTCTAGAGATAAATCTACACCTCTATGGCCAACTAACTTTTGACAAGAGTGCCAAGTCTATTCAATAGGGAAAGAATAGCCTCTTCCACAAATGGTGCTGGGATACCTGGAAATCCACATGCAAAAGAGAAGATCCCTACCTCTCACCATATACAAAAACTAATTCAAAATGGATCAAAGGCCTAAATATAAGAGCTAATACTATAAAATTCTTAGAAGAAAACATAGGGAAATAGCTTCACGACCTTGTTTCAGGCAATGCATTTTCAGATTTTATACCAAAAGAAAAAAGAGATAAAATGAACTTTACCAAAATTAAAAACTTGTCCATCAAAGGATATTATCAAGAAAGTGAAAAGACAACCTGCAGAATGGGAGAAAATATTTGGAAACCATTGATCCAATAAGGGTTTAATATCAAGAATATATAAAGAACTCCTAAAACCCAACAACAAAAAGACAACCCAAATTAAAAATGGGCCAAGAGTTTGAGTAGTCATTTCCACAAAGACGATATAAAAATAGCCACTAAGAACATGAAATGATGCTCAACTTCATTAGCCATTGTGGAGATGCAAATTAAAACTATAAAGAGATACCACTTCATATCCATTAGGATGGCTATTATTTTTTAAAAAACAAACAAACAGAAAATAACAAGTGTTGACAAGGATGCAGAGAATAGGAACCTTAGTACATTGTTGGTGGGAATGTAAACTGGTGCAGCTACTGTGGAAAAGTCTGGCATTTTCTCGGAAACTTAAACATAGAATTTCCATATGATCTGGCAATACTACTCCTAGATATATACCCAAAAGGGCTAAAAGCAGGGTCTCCAACAGATATTTGTACACCAATATTCATCACAGCATTATTCACAACAGTCAAAAGGTGGAAGCGACCCAAATGTCCATCAACAGATGAATGGATAAACAAAATGCAGTATATACACCCAATAGAATATTTTCAGCCATAAAAAGAAATGAAATACTGATATATGCTATAACAGGGATGAACCTTGAGAACATCATCTTGAGTGAAATAAGCCAGACACAAAAAGGAAAGTTTTCTTATATGAAAAACTTAGAATAAGCAAATTTATATAGACCGAAAGCAGAATAGTGGTTACCAAGGGTGGGGAAAGGGGACATGGGGATTTATGGTTTAATGGGTATGAATTTTGGTTTGGGGTGATAAAATAGTCTGGAAATAGATAATGGTGAAAGTTACACAATATTGTCAATGTACTTTACGTCACAAAATTGTCCGCTTAAGAATGGTTAAAATAGGGAAGCGGCTGTGGCTCAATCAGTAGGGCTCCCGTTTACCCCATATGGGAGGCCCCGGGTTCGGTTCCCGGGGCCTCCTGGTGAAAGCAAAGCCCGCCCGCACGGCGTGGTTAGCTGACCCAGCGAGCACAAGCAGCAAGGGGGGGATAAATGAATAAATAAATAAAATCTTAAAAAAAAAAAAAAAAAAAAAATAAGCCTTTCTTAAAAAAAAAAAAAAAAAAAAAGAATGGTTAAAATGATTTTATGTATATTTTACAACAATTAAAAATATGTTTATTTAAAAAAGAACCAAATGGAAATTTCAGAACTGAGTAATAAAATATCTGATACCCCCCAAAAAATAGAATGGGAGCTGACAAAGCAAAGTCAGTGAACATGAAGCTGACCAGTAGAAATTATCCAATATAAAAGAAAAAAGACTGAAATAAATGATTAAAGCTCAGGGACTTGTGAGATAATAGCAAAAGGTCTGACATTTGTGTCATTGTAGTCTTAGAGGAAAAGAAAAAGATTAGAGAGGAAAAAATATTTGAATAAATAATGTCTGAAAACTTTGTAAACTGGGGGAAATGTAGAAATTTAGATTCCAGAACTAAATGCAGAGAAAATCACATTCAAAGACTTCATAATAAAAAACTGCTGAAAAACAACAATAAAAAGAAAGAATCTTGACAGTAATGACAATGATGAAAATGTTGCATCCCTGTCTTCAGAAACATGAAGGCCAGAAGACAGGAAAGCAAACATCTTTAAAGTGCTGAAAGAAAATAACACTATATTCAGCCAAAATATCCTTTGGGAATGAAGGCAAACTAAATATATTCTCAGCTGAGGGTAAACTAATAGAATTTCCTGCCAGCAAACGTGCTCTAAAAGAAATGCTACGGGAAGTTCTTCCAGCTCACAAAAAAATGATACCAGAAAGAAATATGGAACTTCCACGATGAAGGAAGAAGTAAAGAAATGGTACAAATCTGGTTAAACATAAAAGACTTTTTTTTTAACCTCTTAAGTTCCTTATAACATGTATGATTATTAAAAATTAGGGAGCAGATGTGGCTCAGCAATTAAGCACCTGCTTCCCACATGGGAGATCCTGGGTTCGGTTTTGGTGCCTCCTAAAAAAAACCAAACAAACAAAGAAGCAAGCAAAACAAACAACAAAACCAACTCAGGGGAGCCGATGTGGCTCAGTGGTTGAGCACTGGCTTCCCACTTCTAAGGTCCCGGGTTCAATCCTCAGCCCCAGTACCTTAAAAAAAAAAAAAAATTATACATTTTCTGGTGTGATTTTCAATATAACAGCTATAACATAAAGGCTGAAGGCTAAGTGGACCTATATGGTTGCAAGGGTTCTACGTTTTACTTGAAATGAGAGAATATTAACACTAAGCAGACTGTGAAAAGTTAGATATATACTCTGTAATCTTGAGATAAGCATTAAAACATAATGCAAAGAGATATAGCCAAAAAGTCAATAGAAAAATTAAAACAATATTTAAAAATATACAAATAATCCAAAAGAAGGCAGGAAAGAGGGGGCAGAGAAACAAAAACACCACAGAGGACAAAGTGAAAACAATTAAATGGTAGACCTAAATAGAACCATAGCAAAAAATGAAAATATTCTCAACGTATTAATTAGAAAACCCAACTCTATGCCCTTTTTAAAAATGACCCAACTATTTAGAGGAAACTACTTTAAAATATAAAGACATAAGTAATTTAAAAGTAAAGCAATGGAAAAAGATGTACCATGCAAATAATAATCAAAAGAAGGTTGGCGGGGTTGGATGTAGCTCAACTGGTTGGACATCCGTCTCCCATATGGAGGGACCCGGGTTCAATTCCCGGGACCTCCCGGTAAAAAAAAAAAAAAAAAAAAGAAGGTTGGAGTGGATATATGAGTATCAGACAAAGTAGACCTCAGGATGAGGAATATTATCAGGGATAAAAAAGGACACTATATAATGATAATTGCAATCAATTCATTGAGAAGACATAAAAGTCCTAAATATGTAGGCAGCTAACAACAGGACTTCAAAATGCATGAAGGAAAAACTGCTGGAACTGAAAGTAGAAAGAGACAACTCCATAATTATAGTTGGAGACTTCAATGCTCTTCTCTTAGTAATCAGCAGAACAAGTGGCCAGAAAGTCACTAAGAATACAGAAGACCATATACCTATTTACCTTATGGACATTTATAGAACACTCCACCCAAAGGAAAAGTAGCCATTCTTTTCAAGTGCACAAG
This sequence comes from Tolypeutes matacus, assembly GCA_026826555.1. Taxonomy (NCBI): domain Eukaryota; kingdom Metazoa; phylum Chordata; class Mammalia; order Cingulata; family Chlamyphoridae; genus Tolypeutes; species Tolypeutes matacus. The sequence continues at coordinate 3,673,535 of JAKSZT010054557.1, forward strand.
GAACATTCATCAACATAGACCATATCCAGGGTCATAAAACAAACCTTAAAAAGTATAAAAGAACCAAAAGCATGAGAAGTATGTTCTCTGACCATAATGGAATTAATTGAAAAAAAAAAAATCAGTAACAGAAAGATAACTGAAAAAAATCTCCAACTATATGGAAACTAACAACACACTTTTAAATAATCCATTAGTCAATCTATGGGTTGAGGAAAATTAGAAAATATTTGAACTGAGTGAAAATGAAAATGAAACATATCAAAATTTGTAGGATGCAGCTAAAGCAGTGCTAGAGGGAAATTGATAGCATTAAGTGCTTATATTAAAAAAGAAGAGGTACCTTAAATTAATGACCTAGCTTCCATCTTAAGAAACTAGGAAAAAAAAAAAAAAAGAACAAAATAAACTATGCAGAAGAAAGGAAATAATTAGAGCAGAAATAAATGAAAATAGAGACTAGAAAAACAGTAGAGAAGTTGGATGTTTAAAAAATGAATAAAATTGATATTTAGTTAGATGGACAAAGAAAAAAGAGAAAAGACAATAATTACAATAATTAAAGAAGAACTGTCACTACAGCACCAAAAGCATTAAAAAGATAATAAGGAAATACTATGCACAACCTAATGCATATAAGCACAGGTTAGATGAAATGGACCAATTCTTTGAAAGTCACAGACTATCCAAAGGCCAACTAGAAGAAAGAGGTGACTTGATAAGCCCTTATAACTATTAAAGGAATGAGTTTTTAGTTAAAAACCTGAGGAAAAGAAAATCCCATATGACTTCACCAGCAAATTCTACTAAACATTTAAATAAGAAATAATGCCAATTCTCCACCATCTCGTCCAGGAAACAGAAGAGGGAATACTTCCCAACCCTTTTTACAAAGCCATCATTACCCTAATACCAAAACCAGACAAAGACAATACAAAGAAAGAAAACCACAAACCAATATCTGTCATGGGTAGAGACAGGAAAAATCCTCAAAAAAAAATAGCAAATAAATTTGGCGGTACTTAAAAAGAATACACCACAACCAACTGAGGTTTATTACAGGAATGCAAAGCTGATTCAACATTCAAAAATCAATCAGTGTAATCCATCATATTAACACATTAAAGAAGAAAAATCATTTGATCATACAATTGATACAGAAAAACACTTGACAAAATTCAACATCCAGTCATGATTTAAAAAAAAAGTCAGTATAAACACAACACATGAAAGAACACATTGATAAATCTGACTTCATCAAAATTAGAAACTTTTACCCTTTGAAAGACACTATTAAGAAAATGCAAAGACAGGCTACAAACTGGGAGAAAATATTTGCAAATCATTTATCTGGCAAAGGATTTGTATCTAGAACATATTAAGACTTCTCAGAATTCAATCAGAAAACAAACAAAAATAAAATAAAATTTTTAAATGTGTAAACAATGTGAACACTTCATCAAAGAAGATAAGCATGGAAGCATACTCAACATCTTTGGTCACTGGAGAAATGCAAATCAAAACCACAATAAAATGCCCATACCTACAAGAATGGCTAAAATTAAAGATTGACTATTCCAATTGTTAGCAAGTATGTGAAGCAACTAGAACTCTCATACACAGCTAATGTGATCATAAAATAGCTCAACCACTTGGGAAAAGTTTGGCCATTCCTTAACAACCCAAATGTCCCTCAACAGGTCAATAAATGATGGTATATCCATTCAATGGAATGCTACTTGGCCATCAAAAGGAATGAACTAGTGGTACACTCTAAAACATTGCTGAATCTCAAAATAATCATGTCGAATGAAAGCAGTCAGAAAAGAAAGCATAAATACTGTGATTCTATTTATATAAAATTCTAGAAAATGCAAACTAATCTCTAGCAACAGAAAGCAGGTTATTGGTTACCTGTAGAGGTCCAGAAAGTGCTGGGGAGGGCAGGAGAGAAGGATTAGGAAGAGGCCGGAGGAAACTTTTAGGGATAATGAATATCTCTACTGCCATGTTTATGGTAATGGTGTCACAGGTGTAGACATATGTGGAAACTTCTCCAATTATTCACTTTAACATGTACAGTTATGTCAATTATACCTCATTAAAAAAAAATTCAATGACAACTAAATAAACAGCCCAATTTAAAAAGGCACTAAAAGGTCTCAACAGGCACTTCATGTAAGACATGCAGATGACAAATCAGAAAAAAAAAAAAAAAAGAAAAGATGTTCAACATCATTAGCCATTAGGGAAATGCCAATCAAAACCATAATCAGTTACTACTACACACCGATTAGAATGGCTAAGATTAAGAAGAAGAAAAAACCCTGATGACACCAAGTGCTGGCAAGAATGTGGAGCAACTGGAACTCTCAGATGTTATTGGTGAGAATGCAAAATGGTCCAAGCACTATGGAAAACAGTTTGGCAGTTTCCTATAAAATTAAAATTACATGTACCACATGTCTCGGCAGTCCCACTCCTAGATATTTATTCTAGAGAAAAGAAACCTTAGCTTCAAACAAAAACCTCTACACAAATATTTATAGCAGCTCTATTTGCAGTCATCCAAACTGGAAATGACCCAAAGGATCATTCGCGGGTGAATGGAGAAAGAGACTGTGGTGCATCCACCAATGAGCCACTATTCATAATAAAAAGGAACAAACTACTGACAAGTGCAACAACTTGGGTGGACGTCCAGAGAACCGTATGTATGATTCCATTTATATGATATTCTGGAAAAGGCCAAACTGTAGGGACGCAGAACAGATCAAAACAGGGGGTGGGGGTGGGGGAGAGTTTAACTGCAAAGGAGCAACATGAGAGAAGGAACAATATTCTGACTCCTGATTGTGGAGACACTGGTATAGACGGGTTAAAACCTGCTGCATGTAAATTTACCAAACTTAATACTAAATAAATATCTATGAGTCCAAACTGATATAAAGAACTGATTGAACAAATAAATAAGTGAAGAGACAAATCTTCCGCACAGAGGAATTCCAAATAATTTCTGTTGATCCTCTACTCTCAAGGAGGTGGAGCATAACTCCAACATCAACAGTGATAAAACCTGGATAGGATGTGATGAAAATGGCACTGTACCTCTGCCATCCTCCTCCCCAGAACCCAGAGGCCCAGTCTAATCATGAGAAACACATCAGACAAATCCCAACTGAGGGACCATCTACAAAAATCCCTGACCAGTCCTCCTCCCCACTGTCAAGGTCATCAGAAACAAGGGAAGTCTGAGAAACTGTCACAGCCGAGAGGAGCCCAAGGAGCCGTGACGACTAAATGTAATGTGGGGTACTGGATGGGCTCCTGGGACAGATAAAGAACCTTAGGTAAAAATGACAGCAATCAGAATAAAGTATGGACTTCAGTCAATAATCTTGTACCAATATGGGTTCGTTAGTTGTAACCAATGGACCATGCTGATATAAGATATGGACAGTAAGAGATCAGAGCTCTGGCCTGCTTTGGTGAACAAGTTAGCACCCTGGGACCATTTTCTAGGAAGCTCTTTTTCAAATAAAATATATTTACAGTATATTTGTGCTATTTTTTTCTTTGGCTGTGGTTGAGGGCATTTAATCTACTACTAACGTACTATGAAACCCAGTTTCCTGCTTAGAATTTTCTGACTTTCAAGCCAATTTGTAGTTCTACTCAAGGTGATTTTGAACAGATTTATGTAATTAGTGGTATTTAATGTACTACCAACCTGCTATGAAACCCAGTTTCCTGCTTAGAATTTTCTGACTTTCAAGCCAATTTCTAGTTCTACTCAAGATGACTTTGAACAGATTTAATGCCAATTCTTATGTGCCTATCCCATTTTTTAATAATTTGCCATCCCTATTTTTTTGCTCTAAAATAAACATTGAAATTCATCGACAGTTCCCTCCAGGACAAGCTGTAGTTTTTCGGTTATGCCAATTAGCAGATGGCATTTGTCATTGTCCACACAAGACTATGCCCCGAGGCCCCCTTGTATACAGGAAGGATAGCCGGTGAGGCAAAGAACTACGTGGGTGTAACTGGTCTTCCTTGAGACCAGCCGCCCTATGCCACCTCTCTTGGAAGTACCATGGCCATGCCAATGGAAAGATCCTGAATCGGGCCTGTTCCCTAGGCCGGCAGGATGTGGGGACTGCAAAGTGGCGTGGAGGGGGGAAACCCACTGCTCCCTCTCCAGCTCACACTGCACCACCCAGGCTCTCCAGTTAGGCCCGTCCTGGCCTTCTGGTCAGGGAAAGTTGGGGCTGGCCCCCTGCACTGGGCCTCGAGGGTCTCAGCCAGCAGCCTTGGCCTCCCAACCAGCCCTGTACACCTTGCCCCTCAAAGCTGCCTCCGATACGCAGCCCGTGCCCTTCCATGCCAGTTCATTGGGAAACTTTACCCAGCATGGCTACTTCAAAGTGGGAAATTGAGGTCCGGGCGCCCTGCTCCCACTCAGCCTTTGGAATGCAGGGAAATCTAGGCACACACACATCAGGAACCAGCTGAAAACAGTCCCCCTCGAAGCTGTACCCATTTCTCAGTCCTGAACATGGCCTGCTCACCAAGGCCCCACAGGTCACGATCTGTTTCCATGGTGTTGACTCCCAGCCCAGGTTGGGGCAAGGGCAGCCCGATGAGTGACACCAAGGCCACGGAGAGGGGGCCAGCCATGAATGATGCCAAGGGCACAGCCCCTTCCCAGAGAGATCAGACTGGCCAGCCAACGAGCAGAAAAGCCTCGTTTTGGATGAGAATGTGGGAAAGGGGTACTAGGGATTCCTGTGCCATTACCTGCACCTCACTGCCTTGAGGAACTGGTCACGCTTCCACCCACCCACCCATCCCCACCTTCCCCCATCCCTGTGCCAAGGAAAGCATGCCCTTCCCAGCCTGGCCCAGGTCTGCAGTCCATCCTCCCCTACGAGTCGTTCAAGAGGATGAGGAGTCGGTGGGCATCTCTGGGACAGGCCTGGCCAGGGAAAGCATGCCAGCAGGCCTGACCAGCACCCATGCAGCCCCCGCCCTGAGCCAGTGCAGGAAGCAACTCTGGCTGCCGTGACTCCGAGTGTTCACAAAGAAACCATTTCTGGAATGGGGCTCATTTGGCGATCCCAAGTCAAAGGCGCACTTCACCGCTCCTTTCCAAATCCTGGGTATTGTCAGGGCCCTTCCCCTTTGAAGCCTCGGTGAGTGATTGAAGCGTCTACTTTCTGAGGGGCAGATAGCACCAGGCCGGTAATCTGACTCTAAGCTGCGGGATAAAGGTAGTTTGTTTCCTCTCAGCCCGTCTGTCAACACCTCCTCAGTAATTAGCCCTAATTATTACCAAGGGCCAGCCTCCCCATTCGGTTATTAAATCAGAAATAGTATCATGGCCGGGCGTCTGTCAACGCCCCAACTGGCGACCTTCGATTCATTGAATTCTCTGTCAGTATCCGCCTTTGGAAGCGCCCAGGCGGGTATAGAGGCCGGCTTCAAAGATGCAGATTCCGGAGAGGAATTCCAGGGGGTGCAGCGGAGGCCAGTCGTGCCCGGGAGGGAAAGGGACAAGGAGGGAGGGTGGGAGAGCAGGAGAGTCTGCGAAGCCCCCTGTGGCTGTGGCCTCAGGACCCAATGGGGAGACCCTTCCAGCAGGGCAGCCGCCCTTGGCAGCCAATGCACACGCCATCCCAGGAGCAGGAGAGGCCGTCCAGGGCCTAAGCCTCCACATTCAGGCCGGGCCCTGGGCCGGCCATGTACGGAGGGTACATGGGGAAAAAGCCCAGCAAGTGGGGACAATGTGGCCCAGGCTGACAGACCGTCCCTCACCCCGGCGAGCAGGACCTCCCCCTGAGCCAGCAAAGTCAACTTGGGACTTGTAAGCACGTTGTGAGGAAGGCAGTCTGAAGGCCGGTGAAGGGACTCTTCCCCCCCCTCCCCCCGCCTCTGTGCTCTCCTGCAGTTTCTTGCTCCGTCCACAAGGAGCTGGCCGCTTGCGCAGTGATTTAGAGAACTTGCAGGTGCCTTGCTCCTGCCAGTCACCACTACTCCCAACCCCTTCAAGAGGAGAAGCTACTGCCTCCAGGGAGGTGGACAGGCTCGGGCCAAGGTGGGCCAGGGCCTCACCATCGGGGGCCAACGTCCCAGCCCCACTAGGGCCCCAGCTCCTCCAAAGGCTGTGAGTGGCAGTGCTCTTGGGGGCTCCTTGACCACGGTGCCCACTCATCCCACCAAGCTGTGGGCACATCTCTTCTGGATGGGCTGCCACTCAGGCTGGGGAGATGGAGGCAGACCCAGTGCCAGCCCTGTCTCCCAGGGCCCCTCTGTGGGGATATGGCCCATGTAGTGTGGCAGGGACCCTTGAGGCCTGCTGCTTCTCCCCTCAGGCTCTGTGGTCCCCCATCAACCTCCTCTCCTGAATCCTCCGAGTCTCCTGGTCCCAGACTGTCACATTGGCAGGGCCAGGCTGGGGAGGGGACTGCAGGGCTCAGTCCCCGGGATGACTGCCTTTCCTCTGGCATGTCTGGAAAGCCCGAGGGCAGAAGTATGTGCGGTGTGAACTGCCACCGTCAGACAGGGCTCTGTGCAGCCGTGGGCCGCAAGCCGCAGCCTCCTCCTTGGGGCTGGGGGATGGGCTGCCTCACAGGACCTAGAGGAAATGCCAGGGTGAGGGCTGCTGGGCCACAGGGACAGGCAGGGTGGGCGGACAGGTCTCTCGGTAAATGTACATCTCCTGTGCCAGCAGAAGAACGTGTTGCTCACTTGAGCCAGGGTGGGGAATGGGGGAGCAGCAGGGCAGGTCCAGAAGCTGGCGAGATAGCAGGAAGGAAGCCTGGCTCGGGGGCATTTTTAGCCAGCTGATCCAGGGCGCTTACGGGCGGGGGTGGGAATCCGGCCAGCAGCGGCTGCTGGCCACTTTGTCCCTGGTCAGCATGAGGAAAAGCGCACTACCCTCCGGGAGGCAGGCCCATTCCCCTGCGCTAGTGCAGGTTCCTGGGGCCCACCTCTGCCAGGCCTGGCCCAGGGTGGCCAGCTGCCGGGCGCCACTGGGAGAGCTGAGGCTGGCGCCAACGATGGTGCCCTGCCCGGGTCATGCTCATGTGAACCGGGGGACAGGATGACACCTCTGACCTGTGGTTCCTGGTGGCCAAAGGGAAGCAGGCCCCACTTGGAGAAGGTTTTTTTGTTTTTTTTTTTTTTTTTCTTACCAAGATGGCGCAGACTCCCATTGTGTCAGGAGAGCCAGGCGTGGCTCCTCCCACACCTCTGTGGAGGGGAAGGCACGGTTCCCAGGGGGCAGGGTGGTCAGGTCCACATATATCAGGTCCTGACCACCCACTTGTGGGCACCACAGGTCCACCATGCACATGCTACGTGGAAGGGGAGGGTCACAGGACAGATGTTCAAGCCTCACGGGGGCACCAGCTTCTAGGCACACACAGCAGGCACTTTTCACTGTCAGGCAAAACCACCCTCTCTACCTTCCAGATGGCAAATCTGCAACTCGGAGCTGGGGAGGATGAGGCCATGGGGTTAAACGAGTGGCCCAGGGGCAGGTGGGATGGAAGGGAGGCAGAGTGCAAGGACCGGACCCTCCCTAAGGCTGCCTGGAACAAAAGGTCTGGGACATGGCAAGGATAGTATATGGGATCCCAGCTACCTGGGCCAACCCCATGCCTTCAGGTCCCCTGCCCTGGAGACCCACAGTGGGCCATCCCCAACCTGCTGCCATGGCCTTAGAGCATCAACCAGAGGGCCGCGTGCACTGGGACCGAGAGCACGAGGTGGCGTCCCCCTTTCGCAGCCCACAGACACACAGCATCTGCACGTGAACAGCACATTCCTCAGTGGTGAGGCCAGCGCCTCAGCCATAAATCATGGCTGCACGTGTGGCAGAGAGCATGCGCTCACACATACCCAGCAGCCTAGGAGCCTCCTGCTCTTCCCCATCCACTGCGGGTGGCACTGGATGCTCCCCTCACTAAGAGGCACACAGTCCTGTGACAGACAGCGCCGTCTCCATGCAGGAGGGCACATGCACACAGCCCACTCCCCAGGAGGGACACCGCCACCGCCATGGGAGGTGCCCCTGGGCACGCACCCACTGTCCACCTGCTCAGAGTCTGGGCAGCACACGGGGAAAGAGGGAGGCCGGCAGCCCCTCTCTACCACGCGGAGGCCCCACAGCTCGGACTGGTCCCTGCCGGAGCTGGGCAATGGGTACCTCGGGCTCATCATACTATCCTGTCTACTTCCATGTGTGTGTGAGATAAAATATGTGTTTAAAAACCAGCCAAGGGGAGCGGGTGTAGCTCAGTGGCCGAGTGCCTGATTCCCATGTACAAGGTTCAATCCCTGGTACCTCCAAAAAAAAAAAGAAAAAAAAAAAACAGCCAAGATCGTTTGAAGAAGGAAATAGGCAGGGTGTGGTGTGGTGTAGGGGTGTCTTTCCTTCCTGGAATAATCAAGACTCACTCGAAGGCTGGTGTAAGTGCTAGGGGAGAAAGCAGCGCAGAGGCCGGGAGCAGGTGCAGCAGTTGTGCCAGTGGCACTGGGGCCCGGGGTGAGCACCCTGCACCTGATGCAGGCGTCCTGCAGCCCCATGGACAAAGGTGAAACGGGATCCTCCACCCAGGCAAGACAGACTATAATAGGCCATGCCGTGGAAAACACAAGCCCCCACACCTGGTGGCTTCGCACATCAAAAATTTATTCTTTGCTCGCGTTACACGCCTGGCACGGGCTCTCCGGTGAGGGCAACAGACCCCCTGGTGCCACATGCCACTGTGAGTGGACTCGTGATTTAATGTGAAAGGCATACGCTTCACAGCTGCAGGAAAGCTTCCCTCAACTGGAGACAAAAACACCTGCTGTGGGGGGGGGTGTCGGATGCAAGCAGGCCTGTCCAGCCGAGAGTGGGGGTGCAGTGACCTCAGTGGGCCCGAGCCTGGGACCGGGAAGAACCCTGCACACGCACCCTCCGAGATTCACAGAGGCTGCTTGTGACAGCACTGCCCAGAGTGCCAAAGGGAAACTGAGGAAACCTGCCTGGGGCATCTTTCCACAGGTGTCAGTGCAGGTCCACCCCACCCCCACCCCCACTGTCCTTTCTTAAGTAGATACTTGCTCTTCTCAAGTGCTGAGGGCCTGTCTTGAGGTCTTGGGCATGGCTCTGTGGCCGCCTTTGGCTGTGGTCATGCAAGCGGAGTGACATGTATCCTCCATGGCCTGCTGTTCTCTTCCCTGCCTCTGACCGTGGGGAATATGTCCAGATGAATGTGTCCACATGGTCCCAAGGGACTGCAATAAGCATGGAGTGTCCTCACCAGCCCCTGGCAGATGGGCAGCCTGAGTGAGCTGGAGATGAACACTAGTTTGGAGTTGCAGAGACATGGGGGATTTTGTTACTCCAGCACAACCTGGTTCACCCTGACTGATGCATGCTGCTATTCACCTGCTTGACTGAGGGACTGTGGGCTGTTCGCAGTGTTTTGCTGTTCACGCTGTAGTAATGCCTCATGCTGAGCCCTCTGTGGGTGTAATCTTATTCATGTCTCCCCACTACCCTGGGAGGGAGACATTATTTAGCTTACAGAATGTCAGGGTGACACCAGGGGCCTCTCAGCTTACAAGTGGAGGTTGTGAGATGACACCTAGCTCAGAGCCCACCCCACTCACCCCGGTACTCCGGACACTGGGCAACCGGCATCTTCAAGTGCCAGCCTTGGTGCACTTAGATAAGTGGGTGGAGTGAGATTTCTATGTGGTTATGCTGCAGTATTTTCTACTTCTACCCATTACAGGATAAGAAGGTCTGTTTCTCCAATCTTTTGACGATTCTGGGGATCTCAAACTATTAAAAGTCCTGCTGATGAGGCAAAAACAAACAAAACCAAACAAACACCCCTATTTCCCTGCAGTATTATTTTCTTTTTTTAAAATATTTCATCGATCTAGACTATATGCTGGTACAGTGAAGAAAGTATCCAATATTACTTTCTTCAGATGGCTTGCCAATTGTTCCCACCCCTTTTATTGAATAATCCACTTTAGCTCCCATGAATTTGAAACACCACCTCCAGCACGTACCAAATGTCTCTATTTCGTTGGCTCTCTTTCCCAGCTCTCTATTCTCTGCCCATCTGTCCACACCAATATCCAACTACCTTAATTACTGCAGCTTTATTCCATGCTTTAAGAGCTCTTAGGCCCTCACCCTCGATGCTTCCTTTTTAAGAATTTTCCTTCCCATCCAGCACACCCGTCCTATCTTTAGGATAAAAGACCTCTGGGTATTTCCAAAGGAAGTGAGATAAAGGCATCAGGAACCAACCGGAAGGCAAGCAGGCCCTGGGCAGCTCAGCCTGGCCCTGGGGCACCAGCACCCACCCTCCAAGCTCTCCATCCACAGTCCTCCCACTCACACAGAGCAGAGCCTCCTCTCCTTGCCCTCTGTTTTTTTTCTCCCCCAAGGAGGAAGGAGAACAGCTCAATCATTGTACCTGCCAAAAAAAAAAAAAAAAAAGCAGGGCCCAGAGCAGGCTGGAGATGGAAGCTGCCTGGACAGCCGGGCCAGAGACCTCCCTACCCTCTCCTTGATCATGCCACGGTGGGCACACAGTGACAGGCACCCTTGCCATTGCTACCCCTCCCCCAACTCCCCCCTGCTGCTATGGGGCCCTTCTCTTCTTTCCTTAGTGGCCAGAGTCCAACCCATCTTCCAAATTAAAAAAGAAGTCACCCGGGCTCTCCCCAAATCCTCTCCCATCTGCCCTGGCAGAGATGCCACCATCGACTGAGCCATCACAGGGACATAATAGTTGCCTGGGGTCCCCAGGGGGAAAAGGCCCAAAGCCCCACTGGGTGAAGGGATTGGAAGGGAAGAGGTGAGGTGGGGAAGGCCGTCCAGGCAGAGGCCAGCAAGGATGGAAATGTCAATTCTTTGGGTGACTGAGAGCCCGATTGCCCCAGGGGGACCCCAAGTTCCCCTGCCAGTCATCTTGCCAGCTCAAGAGGGCCCTGGGTTGCTGCCGACACCAGACCCACAAGCAGGCCAGGCCCCAGCTGCCTGGCAGAGGCTGCACGGGAGCAGTCTGCCCTGAGCCTGCCAAAGGAGGGCCCTGACCTGAGTGACACGCAGAGAATGCCCAGGGGTTTCCCAGACCCAACCAGAATGAAGACTGCATGTTGTTTTCCTGTCGGCTTGTTTTGCTCTCGGGGTTATGTCAGCTTTTTAAAAATAGCTTCCCATCTAGTTTCGAGATTTGCAGCAGTTTTAGTCCCAATGTATCTGTTACCAAGCAATATCTACTTACATTTAAAACAATTTCTAAGTTAAAAAAATTTTTTTTCTACCAGATGTCTGCTCAGCTAGTTTTATTTCCAGTTCATGTTTCTATTTATTTTGTTCTTTCTATTTTCCAGGAAGGTTTCCTCTTTTGTTGTTTTGTCCTAACAATTATAAAACTGGAAGGGACTTAAAACTGTTCTTGGCTAATTGCCCCTTTGAGGAGCACACTGTCTGACGGGCCAGTAGTGCCTCCCATCCTGGTGGAACTCGGCTCGACGGAGCTGTGCATCCCAGCTCTCATGAGGTGAAAGCTCGTCCTTGTACAAAGGAAGTTTCTCTTTGTTCCAGTACCAGGGCCTCGTGGTTCTGGCCTACTGCCTGCTCCCTACCACCCACTGCCGTGGCTCAGGGAAGTCAATCCTCAAGCCCATCCTCCAGCCACCAGGCCTCCCATCCCTGCCTCTTTAGCCCCAACTCCTTCAACCAGACCCTGCAGTTCTCAAAGCCACTGGAAACCACCATGCCAGCAACGAACACTGACTGGGACGCCACCAGAATAAGGGCTCTGATGGTCGACAGCCAAGCCACAGGCTCAGTCACTGATCCCACACACATTTAATGAGCATCAACTGTGTACCAGGGACCCAGAGCTAAGATAGAGCCCCTGCCCTAGAGGCTCACAGTCTAGCGGGGAGACACCAGTCTCTTAGACCACCAGGATTTGAAGGGCTGAGTCAACAAGGTGCAGGAAAGTACCCAAAGGGGTGCAGACACCGCTAAAGTACAGAAAGTAGAGAGCAGCATGCCAACGCATGCCAAGACAGAGAGAGGTCAAAGAACAGGTGGGATGGGAATACTACCTGGACAGAAGGGGAAACGCCTGGAATTGAGGACTGACAGGGGCTTGCTCCCACCTGGCCGCACCCCAACCTTCCCAACCAGCCAGGGCTACTGGCAAAACCCCCAGGAGACCACCTTTCTCAGCCAAGACAGCATCCCACTCAGACTGAAGGCTCCAAGTGGCCGCTTCCTCCATGAAACCTTCCTTCAATTGTTTGCCACAGGACAAGCATCACAGAGGGTGGAGATGCAGGGGAGGGGAGAAGCAAAGACACCACACAGGGACCAGAGATGTCCAGGGCAGGCAGGTAGGCCCAGTCCAGTCCCAGCCAGTGCTGAGGAGCACCAAGGAGGGGAGGGGTCCAGTGTAAATTTCGGGGGTAGGGGGATGGGTAGCAAACACCTCATGGAGACTTAGCGGGAACGGGTCCAGGTGAGATGGTGCTCCCAAGTGAGGTATGGGGTGTAGCGAACTAAGAACGTGGTAGTTGTCAGGGAGAAGTGGGAGGATAAGGCACGTGGGGGCGGGAGTCAGATGTTTGTGCTCAGTGTGGGATCAGCAGACAGGGCTCCACCAGAGCAGTGCTGGGCAGGCTCCTTTCAAAGATCTGGAGTCACCAGGTGATGCTCCACTGTCTGCCTCGGGCCTGGGGGGCTCCCAGGCCAAGCAGGCCACGTCACCATGAGGCACTGTCGCTAGCGCCATGTTCCAAGTCCAGGGCTGCGGGCTCTCCTGGGGTCTCCGGAGCACCCCTTAACTCCTGTGGGATCCGTAAAGATGTCCTGTAGTCTGCCTCTGTCTTGGAAACCACCTCCTCTATCTTCTGGGGTCCAGGACACCCTGGGCGAGCTGGATCTGGTTTCTGGGCGGGAGGGTTCGCAGAGTCTGAACATGCAGGGTCAGGTATGGAGGCCTCCTCTGCTCGCTGGGGGGAGCTGTGTGCAGACCTGGCCAAGGCAGGGTGTTTCCCACGCCCAGGGCTGCTTTCACTGGCCAGCAGCCACTCGGGCTGAGCATTTGTGGATGTTGGGTGAGGGCCAGGCCAAGCGGGGGTGGCCAGAGTGGCTGGGATGCACCTGGGAGGGGTGCCCATGTTGAGAGCCAGGGCCTCAGCAAAGCAGGCTAAGTTCTGCCTCACCACGGGCAGCTGTGGGGCTGCCACCTGGGGCTCAGCGAAACTGTTTGGGTCTTGGAGTACTTCCTTGAGGTCCTGGCATAAGAGCTTGGCATCATCAGGCAGGAACAGGACCCTGTCAAGGTCGGGAGCTGCCCACGCCCGGGCTCAGCTTGTCAAGCACCCAATGATCTTGCAGATGCAGCTGAGGTTGTCCTGCAAGTGCTTGAGGCAGAAGGACATAGAATCACCTAGTTAGGCCAAAGAGCGGTCCAGTAGCCACGGGGAGCTGTCGAAGGTGCCCAGGTCCGAGCCGGGCACCCAGCAGAAGTCCACCCTGAGGGGCCACAGGCCAGAGCACCCCCTTTGGTGGGCTCATTCCCAGGCATGACACTCGCCTTGTTTACCTGCTCTGTGGTTGTGTACACACCCACACAGGGTCCCCACCGCAGGGCCGCGCAATCCAGGAGTCTAACAGGTGGGTATGCACGACCCCGGCTGAGCCCTGGTCCATCTGCTGCCAGGGCCGGGTGTTGGCATAACTGGTGGCTGCCCAGATGGGGTGACGAAGACCCTGCCGCTGGCACCAGCTGTGTGGCATGCTGGGAGCTGGAAGAGTTGCACACCAGCTACGAGAAGGAAGGGGAGTGGGAGAAGAGATGGTGTGGGCAGAAGCGGTCAGATGCCGTACACACAGTATAGAGACAGGCCAGGCAGGGATGAGGCAGAGCCAGGCCATTCTGGGCAAGTGCCAAGGAGCAGGAGAGTGGACAGCCGCAGCCTCGGGAGAGCTGAGAAGAGCTGATGGGACTGTCGGACGCAGGCCACCATCCAAGGCAATCTGTCCAAAAACAAGGTGGGGAAGAGCAGGAACTAGGCCCAGCTGTCACCATGGGGCAGGTGGGAGGCGAGAGCAAGCAGGCACCCAACAAAGAGGCCAGAGAAGTAAAGGGTCCAGGGGCTGGCCTGCCCTGGAGAGGGAGGGGGTCAGGCATGTGGGCAAATGCTGCCTGTGGCATTTCAAGAGCAAAGCGTAATGACAGATGCTGTCAATCCCAGGAGAAAAGGGGGGGAGCAGGAATGGAACCCCCTGAAGCCCTCAAAATGACAGATCCCCACCTCCAGGAGGTTGGTGCTATTATCACCCCTGAGCTTAGAAAACGAGATACAGAGGGGTGCACATAACCCACCCGCAGCCAGCACATGGAGGAGGTGGCAGAACCTGGTCTGGAGACCACATACTTAACCTCTACATGCACACGGGTTATAAACCATGCTTCACAGTCTGCTGAGAAGTGGACTCCTAGCCTCCCAAACACTGTAAACTTGTTAAGTACACGGACCGTGTCGACAGAGCCTTTTACCTCCCAGCTTCTCTTTCCAAGGATTCCACACAGCACCAGGCACACAGCAGGAGGATGGAGCCCACAGGTGCTGCCCGGGTCTTCCTCTTTCCTCCCTTCCTACCCCCACCATGCTTTCCAGACTCCCTGCCACCCCCACCCTGACACTCCCCATCCCGGCCAATGGCACCAGCATCCTAGCCACCAAGTTTAAAACCCCAGCATCCCATTTGCTGCACCTTCTCTCACCACTCCAAGCCATTCATACAAAGGGCCTGGGGAGGCCCACTAATCACTGGCCCTCTGCTCCTCCATGCAGTGGTCACTGGCCCTGAGCAAGCCCAAACAGCCCCAAATTGGGGAGCAAAGCCCTGATCATCAGCAGTTCTACGGTTCTCCTCCCCAATGCCTCTGCAAAGGCAGGCCCACCCATGGGATCCACCCAACTCTCTCTGTTTCACCCCTCCTTGTGCGATTTGTCCAGGCACCCCTCCCTGCATACTCTAGCTCCCCTCCAGCTTGCATCCAAGGCTTTGTGGTCGGCACGTGCCTCCGTATGTGGCTTCCTCCAGGGCAGAGGGCTATGTTGGAATTTCCTCCCAGCCCCTCATAGGGTGGCCTGGAGAACTCAAAGCTGCCCAGGCCACCAGCACTTCCATCACTCAAGCAATCTGTACTCTCTCAGGTACCTTCCCTACTCTGGGGGTCTTCCACCTGAAAGCCCAGCCTTGGCTCCCCCACTCACAGCAAGAAAAGATGGCAGGATAGTACTATCCTATCTTTTATAGGAAGAAAAGTCCTATAGGGCAGCACCAGAATCAAGTCCACTCAGGAGCCCAGTCCTATCCCCTCCCTGAGCTCTAAAAAAAGCAGTGACCACTGTTCCAGTCCTTACCTCCATCTACCAATGAGGTTGGGTGCCAGGCTGCCCACAAAGACCACATCCCATACCCAGGAGCCAGTGGGTGACCCAGGTTTCTGCTCTCCCTTTCTCCCAGTCCTGACCATCTGCCTGATTCAGAACTTTATCTATCACCCTACCTACTCACCTGCATATCTGCGTGCCACCCCCTTGCGGCCTGGGGGAGAAGGCTCCCCTGTGCCAGGCAGCTCTGCCTCTGCCTGAGTCTTCCTAAGCCTTGGGCCTCCCTCCACTATCCCTCTGTTGGTCTCTCCCCACCCTGCCTGGCAACGTGGGTTTCGGCCCTTCTCCTGGACTGGACAGCGCTCTGGTGTTTGCCCAGCGTGCGGGTTTGTCTCTGCTAAGCCAAAGGCAGCATCTGGAACGCTGGTGCGTTCTCTGATTGGAAAGAGGAAACCCAGGGGCCCCGGGAAGAGGAGACCTGCCCAAAGCCTTGGCAGCAAGTTGAAGGCAGACCATCGCAACACCTCCCTCCCCTCCCGCAATCGCCATCCAGGAAACGGCGGAGATCCGCGCTCACAGGTCCCACCGCAATCGGAAGCTGACCACCTACCCGCGGCTGTCCGAGGTGCCCGCCAAGAGTGTCCACGGATCTGCAGTCGGAGACCGTACTCGCCCCCCAAGGGCGAGAGTACCAGCGCCACCTGCAAAGAGGGGAATAAGATCGGACGTCGTGAGGCCAGGCGGAGCGCGGGCACGGCCTTCCCAGACTGCAGGGACGGCCCGAACTATCTCCAGGCGCCCCGCACCTCCCGCCCCAGTCCCCAGAGCGGACCGAGAAACTGAGGCCGCCGGCCTGGAGGGCGCCGAACACCCAGGCCGGGAACCTCAATCACCCCTCCGCGCACGGGAAGTCAGGGCGGGTCGGAGGGGCATGGGCCCAGCTCTGCCCACCGGGCTCCCCGGCCGGCTGCCCCGGCGCCTGCGGCCCCACTGACCCTCCTGCCGGAGCTGAGAAGACGGAATCGGAACAAGCGCGGAACCCAAGAATCCGCCGCGTCGCGCAGCCACGCCCCCTGCGTGCGCGCGCCAGCGCGTACGTCGCCGCGCCGGCTCCCGGCACGCCCCTCGCCCGCCTCCCAGCCTGGCCGCGCGCGCGCGTGTGCCCTTTCCGCTGCGCCCGTGCCGTGCGCGGTCGGGCCCTGCTGGCGCTGGGAGTAATGGGAGAGCACGCCCCCGCTGAATCTGCGGTAGCGAGACAGGCAGGCCCAGTGCGCAGACGCGGGGTCCGGGCCGTCCCTGTGGTGGTCGCTGGATGTAGTGCTGGGGTGGGCGGGGATCCCGGCGAAGAGACCATGGGAGGTATCCTAGCCCGCCACTTGGTGACCACCCAGTCCCCATCCCCAGAGACGGAGGAAGTGATGCCATCTTAGCCCTGGGTGACGTCCTCTGGGCACCCGGGAGCTGTGGGCATGGGGGCTCCTGGGCGTCAGGAGGGATGCTAGGCCTTGAAGAGCAAGCGTGGGGCGCTGAGGACATCAGGGAGCGCTTGGGCATGGCGGTTCCACGACCTGGGGGTTGCTGGGCCTGGGGGGTCGCTGGACCTTGCAGGGCGGGCTGGGCCTCCTTAGCGTGCCCTTGAAACATCTTGCCAGTCAAGTCTCTCTAGCTGCCCACTGTCGGTTCCTGGACAACTCCTGGCGGGTCTCCACACCAGATGCTCCCTCCCGGATCAGCCTCAAGATCCCATAGTTCCAGCTCAGGAGTGTGAGGGAAGGCAGGGCAGGGCCGGCCTCAAGGACCTTCCACCTGCATGCCTGGGTGCTGGCAGGCAGGCAGAGACCCTGTGGGTTTACTCTATCTGGGTGAGTTACGCTGTCCCTACCCCAGCCAAGGCTGAACCCTGTGAGGACAACGGGGCAGGCTGCCAAGGTATCCCCACAGGGCTGTGCCCAGGCCAAGTCTGCCGCGGCGGGAGGCATGCCCAGTCAGCACCCAGAGACTTCAGAAAACCCAGTAGAAGATGAGGTTGGATGCTCGTCACCTGCATGGGAGGCCCACCTCCCATGTCCTCACAGTGCCCAGACAAAGGGAGAGGCTGCCAGCTCCCCAGCCCAGGATCTAAGGTCCCATGGATGGAGGCCCTGGATGCAGGCCAGGGGTCGTTGGGGCCATGGGCAGCAGAAATCACTGGAAAATGATGCTTCTCAAGGCGAACACACACGTAACACACCAGCTCCCTTCTGTCCTGGTCTAGTGACTCCTTTCATGAAACAGTCTCTGAAATGTTATCTGCATTTACACCCAAACTCACTGGCTTTGATCCTTGAAACGTGAATCAAAGATCACATTGTACCTTTGCTGGGTCTGTGGGGTTTTCAGCCGCCTCTGCCAAAAATAATAAAAGTGGCACCCAGCCAGGAAACGCCTCCTTGAAGTGTGAATGAAACTTGGATTTTTCGCTTGTATCCTTCCTAATTGACCTGATAATTTAAACTTCCTCCCTCAGGAGAGGGGGAGTTCCTGAGAATTCGCCTTACCTCAGGCTCTAGGCAGCTCAGGCCCACTCAGCAGAAATTGGGCAGGGGCCTTGCACAAAAGATTAAGCCGAGTGGGCCAGTTTGTCAGAAAAGGCCTTTTTTGGGGTGATTCAACTTGCTTTTTTATTTCAACCCATCTTCTAGATATAGATATATATAGAGATATATATATAGAGAGAGATATATAGATATATATATATTTTTTTAAGATTTATTTATTTCTCCCCCCACCCTTATTGTTTGTGCTCGCTGTCTGCTCTGTCTCCTTGTCTTCTTTTTAGGAGGCACCAGGAACCAAAACCAGGACCTCCCATTTGGGAGGGAGGTGCCCAATTACTTGAGCCACTCCCTGCTTGTTGTGTCTTCTCATTGTGTCAGCTTGTTGTGTCAGCTCACCACGCCAGCCTGTCATGCCAGCCCATCATGCCAGCTCCCTGTCTTGCTCATCTTTAGGAAGGACAGGGAACCAAAACTGGGACCTGCCATATGGTAGGTGGGCGCCCAACAGCTTGATACACATCCTCTTCCCAACTTCTAGGTATATTTTAAGAAATGATTTTAGCTTCCCCATGGGCTAGATCCTGGCTGCCTTTTTACCTATACAGTGGAGCCAATGAACTTTGCCAACAACTCACCAAGTGTCCGGCACGCAATGACAGGTTCTCATCTGATGATGATCAGCCCATTTCACAGATGAAGAAGCTGGGTTTATGAAAGCTGAGACTCACCTGAGGAATGGCAGGCAAACTTGAGTCCTTACCCAGCCTACAGCCCCTTCTTGGGAAGATCCCCTGCCCCCGCCTTGAGTGGGATGACCTTGAGAGCGTGGTCAGACCAAGGACAGATGGTAGAGTGAGGACATGGCCCCTGAAGTGTTTGGGATTGGTGTCAGCAACTGCATCCATCAGAGCCAGGAGTCAGAAGAGGTGGGGACTGTCCACCCAGAAACTTCCTGCTCTGCTTGTACATGAACCTGAGTGAGAGCCCTCCCCTGGAGCCAGCTGGTGGGCCTCTGAGCCCAGAACTGGGAGTGGCAGGGTCTCTCTTTTCATCCAGCCACCTTGTCATCCCACTAGAAATTCCCAAAATCCCTTGGCACCTTCTTAGAGGTCCTAGGGTCATTTTCCACAAAAGGGTCCCCTTTCTGCACTGCCAGTGGGGCTGTACCCTATGGTTAGCCTGAATGCCTCAGAGACCCTTCTAGTTTATCTGAGGACTGGGCACCAGAGCCAGTGCCCTTGGGGTTCCTTATGCCTTTAGAAGACAGTGTTCATTCTGGGTTCCCTTCCATTCTTTTTTTTTTTTTAATGGAGGTAAGATTTATGTACAATGAAATGTACAGGTCCTAACTGTATGGTTTCATTTATTTTTGTGCATAAAAACTACCACCACGTGCAAAATTAAGCTATGGAATGTTCCATTGTCCAGAAAGTGCTAGCATGCCTCCTTTCAGTCAATCTCCATTCTTCCCAGGTAAACACTGTTCTGAGTTCTCCCCCATTTGATTTATTGTGCCCATACTGGAACATCTTACAAATGGAATACAACAGCACGGACTCTTTTGTGTCTGGTCTCTTATAGTCAATGTAATGTTTGTAAGATTCGCCGTGTTAATAGAAATGTTGAAAGCAATCATAGGATTTGTAATTAGTAGCCCTGACATATGGGAATGATAGTGGCTTGTTTTTTGTATTGTATTTTTTTTTTGAGTAATGAAATGAAAATACTCTAATATTGATTGAAGTGATGAATTCACAACTCTATGATTATACCAGATGTCCTTGATTGTATACTTCAGATAAATTGTATGGTTTATGACCAAAAAAAAAAAAAAAAAAAAGGATGTGTTGGGGGGGAAATACACCAAATGTAAGATACAAACTATAGTTAATAGTAATACTTTGACGATGCTCTTTCAGAATTTGTCACAAACGTTCCACAGCAATGCAAGGCATTGGTGGTGGAGTGATGTGGGGGAGCCCTGTATGATGATATGCATGCTTGTTTTGTAAGTTCACAACTTTTACTCTACACTTACTGTTTATGTATGTTTATGCATGAATGATATACTTCAATACAATTTTTTAAATGGAAAAAAAATTCACTATGTTGCAGTTGTGTGAATCTCATTTCTTTTTATCGCTGTTGTATTGCATGGACTACACAGTATGTTTAACCATTCTCTTGTGCACATTGGGGATGATTTCTAATTTAGGTCTATTATGAATAAAACTGCTATGAACTTTCTTGAATAAGTTATTTTTGTGGATGCAAGTTTTCATTTCTTTGGGGTAAACACACCAGAGCGGACTAGCTAGGCCATAGGGTAGAAGCATATTTAACTTTTTAAGAAGCTTTTGGGAGTTCCCCAAAGTAGCTGGAACTTTTACACATCCTCCAGCAATGTGTGAGAGTTCCAGTTGCTCTGCCAACACGTGGTATTGTCAATCTTTGTCCTTTTAACCATTCTGGCTAGAAAAGAGTGGTATTTCATTAAGGTTTCAATTTGCATTTCCCTGATGACTAATGATGTTGGGCTTATTTGACATTTGGCTATCTTCTTTTGTTAAGCATCTGTTCAAATATTTTTCCCACATTCTCCTTTATTTTTTTGTCTTCTTATTAATTTGAAAGAGTTTTTGCCTATGCTCTGAATAAAAAAGTCTTTGGAAGACATATGTAATGCTTTCTCCCAGTCTGTCACTTGTTTATTCATTTTCTTGATGATGTCATTTGAAGAACAGAAGTTTTGGTTTTTTTTTTTTTTCAATTTTGATGGCTAGTGCTTTTTGTGCCTTAAGAAATCATTGCTGCCCCAAGGTTGTCTTAGTTTGCTGAGCTGCTACAACAAATACCACAGGCTGGTGGCTTAAACAACAGGAATTTATTGTCTCATAGTTTCGGAGGCTGAAAGTCAAAACACTGAGGTGTCAAAAAGCTGTTGCTGTCAGATAGCTGAAACTGAGGCCAGCTTCTATGTTTGTCTTTCAGGGATTCCCCAGACCAACCTTGACCCTCAACCTCAACTTTTGAAGGAGGAGATTTCCTCCTTCAGCCCTGGCACCAGCCGGCCATACTGGAATCCCACCCACAACCCAGCAGCTATTTCTTTCTTTCTTTTTTTTTTCATTATATATTTTTATTAGAGAAGTTATGCACTTACAATAAATCATGCATAATGTGCAGAATTCCCATACATCACTCTTTTACCAACACCTTACATTGTTGTGGAACGTTTGTTACAGATTATGAAAGTACATACATCATTAGATTATTACCACTATACATTAGCATACATTAGGTATATTTTTCCACACACTCCCTATTATTAACCCCATGTATTAGTATCGTATATTTATTATAGTTCATGAGAGAACACTCCCATATTTGTACTGTTAACCACACGGTTCACTGTGTTATACAGTCCCGTGCCTTGTACATTCTATCCAAAGTGTATACTCAATGGCTCTCACTTTCATCACAAAGTTGTGCAGTCATCACCCCAGAAAAACTTTGAACGTTTTCCTTAGTCCAAAAGAACAAATCCCATACCCCCTGTGACAGTTTGCTATTATTTATGGATTCTGAAAAAGAGGTATTGACTAGGTAAACTAGTCTGTTCTTTGGGTGTGATACCCTTTGATTGTATTAGATTCAGCTGAGATAACTTTGATTATTATGTTGAGATTAGGGCATGCAGGGTTGAGTCCCCACACCCCTTGGTAGGCTATATAAACTGACAAGGACACATGGAAGACACACAGGAGAAGAACACAGAGGAATAGAGACAGCTCCATAGACACAGCAGAGGCCTGGGGAAGAGAGATGAGTCTGACAGCCTACGGCTGCAACTGAGCCCAGAGAGAAACGAGCCCTGGGGAGAGGGATGAGCCTTATGCCAGGCTGCAGCTGAGATTGGAAGAAGCTGGGACCATGGAGCCTTAAGAGAAAGAGGAAGCTGAACCCACACAGAGACCAGCAGCCATCTTGCTCCAACACGTGGCAACAGACTTTGGCGAGGGAAATAATTTACTCTTTATGGCCTTGTGACTCTAAGCTTCTACTCCAAATAAATACCCATCATAAAAGCCAACAGATTTCTGGCATTTGCATCAGCACCCCTATTTTTGACTTTTACCATTGATAGTAACTTCTTTGACATTGCTGCAAGAATATTACAATATAGCTGTTAACTATAGACCGTAAGTTATAGTAATAGTCTTTTCCTCATGCATCACCATATTCCTACCACCTTGTAATAGTGATGTATATTTGTTCTACTTCATAGAAGAACATTCTTGTGTTTGCACTATTAACCACAATCCTCATCCACCTCTGGGTTCATTATGTTATTCAGTCTCTAGATTATTCTCTAGCTTTCTTTCAATTGACATTTAGACCACCCCTTTCAGCCACAATCCCACTTATAAACCAGTTGTGTTACCATCAATTCTATCCACTTCCACACTTTTACAAGTCAACCCAGCAACCATTTCTGCAGCCACTGTCATGAGTCTGACAAATAGAGGCTTGTTCCTGATTTGCACTTTCACTTACAAAAGCTCAGCTCTCGGCAGCCTCTAGTTTCCTCTGGCACTCCTCTATTTGTTCTAACTGTCCACTCTGGATCCAGGGTTGCCACCTGGTTAATTACAATCTCTTTTTTCCAGCTCTTTCTTTTTTTTTTAGTAGGGGGAGCCATTTGTAAAACTTCCAACGCCACCATTTTGCTCCTGCACTCTCTGCATCTATGTCTTTAGTGATATTGGTTGGTCATTTTCTTTTTGCATTTATGTTCTTGGTAGGTATTTGTTTAGTTCTTACTTTTATTTTTTTTTAAGATGTATTTTATTGGGAAGCGGCTGTGGCTCAATCAGTGGGGCTCCCGTTTGCCATATGGGAGGCCCCGGGTTCGGTTCCCGGGGCCTCCTGGTGGGGGCGGGCCCGCCCGCACGGCGTGGTTGGCTGGCCCGGCGAGCGCAGGCAGCGGGGGGGGGGGGGGGCGCCCTTAAAATAAATGAATAAATAGGATCTTTAAAAATAAATAAATAAATTAATTAATTAATTAATTAAAAAAAAAGATGTATTTTATTTATTTGTCCCCCTCCCCCCCATCGTTGCTTGTGATTGCTGTCTGCTCTCTGTGTCCATCTGCTGTGTGCTTTCTGTGTCTGCTCATCTTCTCTTTAGGAGGCACCGGGAACCAAACCTGGGACCTCCCATGTGGAAGAGAGGCATTCAATCGCTTGAGCCACCTCAGCTCCCTGCTTTGTTGTGTCTCTCATTGTCTTTCCTCTTTGTGTCTCTTTGTTGTGTCATCTTGTTGCATCAGCTCACTGCGCCCATGGAGCCATCTCGCCTTCTCCAGGAGGCACCAGGAACTGAACCTGGGACCTCCCATGTGGTAGGCAAAAGCTAATTGCTTGAGCCACATCTACTTCCCAATATTTGTTTATAATCTTTTCTTTCATGCCTTTGTCTGGTTTTGCTATCAGGGTAACGCTGGACTCATAAAATGAGATGAGAAGCATTTCTTCCTCTGTATTTTCTGAAATAATTGGTATGAGATTGGTATTATTTCTTCCTTAAATGTTTGAGAAACTTCATCAGTGAAACCATCTGGGCCTGGAGTTTTCTTTATAGAATGGTTATTAATGAAGAACTTAATTACCTTATTAGATTTAGGGCTGTTCATATGTTCTATTTCTGTACATTTTGGCAATATCTTTAAAGGGATTTGTCCATTTCACCTAAATTATCAAATTTATTGAACTAAATTTGTTCATAATATGGCCTTATACTTATATGCCTATAAGCTTTATAACAATATTTCCTCTTTCATCCCTAATATTGGTAATTTTATTGATTTTTTTCCAAATAGCCAATCTTTTTTATTTTATTGGTTTACTCCATTTGTATTCTGTTGTATTGATTTCTACTTTTATATTTATTATTTTCTTTCTATTTATGTTGGTCTTGACTTGCTTTTGTTTTTCCTGGCTTCTTAAGGAGGTTGCTTAGATCATGCATCTTGAATGTTTTCTTCTTTTTCTAATTCCTTAAAGCTCTAAATTTCCCTCTAACTACTTCTTTAGCTGCCTCCCAAGAATAATGATATGTTGTGTTTTCATTCACTTCAACATATTTTCCAATTTCTCTTGTGAATTCTTCTCTGACTCCTGGGTTATTTAGAAGCGTGTTGTTTTATTTCCAAACATTGAGTGGCTCTTCAAGATATCTTTCTGTCGATGATTTTTATGGTTGTCGTGCTCCAGTGTGTGGTCTACCTGGCAAAAATTCCATGTGCACTGAAAAAAATGTGAAGAATAAAGCAAATGCTTTATCAATTGCGGAGAAAAAGTTCTTAAAATCTTGAACTATGATTGTGGATTTGTCCATTTCTCACTTTAATTTGGCCACTTTTTTATTAGATGCATACATATTCATGATTTATGATCATCTTTCCTTCTTTCTGGTAATATCTCTTCCCTGAAGTCCACATTGTTTGATATTTATATAGCCACATCAGCTTTCTAATGCTTACCCTTTGGAATGCATATCTTTTTCCATCCCTATACTTTCAACCTGAATGTGTCTTTATATTTAAAGTTACCTCTTATAGACATCATATAGTTGGATTTTGCTTTTTAAAATTCATTATGACAATCCCTGCCTTTTATTTGGAGAGTTTCATCCATTTATTTATGTAAGTATTGATATGATTAAGTTTGGGTCTATCATTTTACTTTTTTCTTTTCTAATTGTCCCATCTATTGTTTAGTGTTTTCCTTATTCCTCTGTTCCTCCTTTTCTGCCTTCTTTTGGGTTTATCAAATATGTTCAGTATTCTATTTTAATTCCTCTATTGGCTTTTTAGCTGTACCTCTTGTAATTTATTTCGCAGTTGGTTTAGGAGGTACATTGTGCATCTTTAATTTTTAAATTACAATGCTCTATTTAGAGTTAATACTGTGCCTTTTTTCTTTCTTTCTTTTTAGGAGGTACTGGGAATTGAACCCAGGACCTTGTGCATGGGAAGCAGGTACTCGCCTGCTTGAGCTACATCTGCTCCCTCATATTAAATGTAAGAAACTTTCAACTGTATTTACAACCATCTTTTTGTCATTGTTATCATATGTTTTACATTCATATAAACCCAGCTATACATTGTTCTAATTCTTGTTTTAAGCAATCTGTGTCTTTTAAATAAAATAAATGAAGGAAAAAGATGGCATTTAAAAATTTACCTATATTTTTACCATTTCTTATATTCTTCATTTCTTTCTGTCAATCCACATTTTCATTTGGTATAACTTTCTTCAGCCTGAAAAACCTTCCTACAGCATTTCTTGTGGTGCAAGTCTGCTGATGAGGAATTATTTTGGCTGTCATTTATCCTCAAATGTTTTCATTTCACCTGCATTTTTGAATACTATTTTTACTGCATGTACATTTTTGGGTTGACTTTTTTTTTTCCTTTCTGCACATAAAAATTTTGTTCTATTGTCTTTTGACCTACATTTTTTTTCTGACATGTAGTTAGTCATCTGTTGTATTATCATTCCTTATACACAGTGTGTCTTTATTTCTCCAGCTGCTTTCAAGATTTTCTCTTCATCTTTGATTTTCAGGAATTTGGCTATGATGTGCATGGGTGTGTTTTCTACTTGGGATTTGCTGAGATTCTTAGATCTGTAAGTTGATTTTTTTTATCAAATCATTATTCCTTCAAGTATTCTTTCCTATACTTTTCTCTGTCTCTTCTCTCCTTCTGAGACACTGATTACAATTATGTTAGACTTTTTAATAGTCTCCCAGGTCCCTCAGGCTGTTTAAAAAATCTTGTTTCTCTGTTTTTTCTATTGAATCATTTTAAAAAATCTGTCTTCAAGTGCATTGACCCTTTTTTCTGCCATCACCAATCTGTTCTTAAGCCCATTTAGTGAAAATTTAATTTTTTATTATACTTTTAAGTTCTAGATTTTCCATTTGGCTCTCTTTTATACTTTCCATTTATCTACTGAAATTCCGTCTTTTCATTTTATGGTCATTTTTTTTTCTTTTGAGTCTTTGAACATATTTATAATAGCTGCTTTTAAATTTAATTCCAACATGTGGGTCATCATGGGTTGGTTTTACCGACTGCTTTTTCTCTTGGTGAGGAATCACATTTTCATGTTGCTTTGCAGGTCTAGTGATTTTTTTTCCATTCTGGACATTGTGGAGGATACTTTGCAGAGGTCTGGATTATGTTATCTTCTTCTGAAAAGTGTTGACTTTTGTTTTAGCAGTTAAATTATTGACCTTCCACTTGAACTTTTGGAAGCTTGGTTTTATGTTTGTTCACGTGGCTCTGTCTCATTTTCACTCTTGGTCCTAAGGCATATCCTTTAGTCTTGGGACATAGTCTTTTTGCCTAAGGTGTGGCCTTTCTGTGGCATCAGTGGGGAGCCCAAGGCATTAACACAGCCCCTCTTACTGGGCAGGACTTGAAATTTGAACTCTTTCTACACTTGTGGTAGGCAGCGGCTGAAAAATCTGCTCAGGTCTTTCAGCATTCCAGCTGTTAGCTTCCTTCTGGACTCCTTGAGTCTTGTGCATGCACGTGCAGTTCAAGAGTCAGCCAAGGATTTGAGGAGAGTTGCAACTTTATGGGTGCCTCTCCTCCTTTGTGGTACCATCTTCCTGGGATTTCCTCTTTCATTTCTAGCCTCTCTAGCTGACCCAATAGGTCACACAAATAGGACTACAGATTTCTGGTCACATTCCAGCCATCCAATCTGTGCCTGAGAGAGGGCACACAGAAGAAAAGCCATATTAAGTTGGGTCTCACCCAGTGCTTTCCCTTCTTTCTGTGGTTCAGTCCCCTCTGGCTTCTGGCTGCTCTGGGTTGCTTGCCAGTATCTTCAAAACAGTTTTATCTAGAGTCTATCATTGTTATCTGGGGCAGAGTTAGCCCTCCACAAGTTACTTAGTCATTACCCAGACCAGAGCCTCTGTACATTTGTTTATACAAGCAACAATCCAGCTGTGTCTGCCTTTGTGGTTATAACACCCAGGGCTCCACGAAATGCTTGCAGCAGATCTGGTGTCCTGTTTCCCTTTCATGGCACATGGCCCTAGCATGACAGAACCAGGAGGAGGTAAGCTGAAGGGAGTGTTGGGCAGAGTTGAGTCAGGTTCTAAGCTGCGCCCCTCTCTCCGCAGCCACAGAGCAGCAGGCACGGTGCACACATCCTCAGAACTTGCAGAGCAGGGCACTGAGAACATTTAGGAAAACAGAACATAAAACCTCAACACCAATGTTCATCCATCAGCCGTGCTTTGAGCACCTCCTGTGTGCCACGTACCCTGCTGGGAACAAAGATGTGAAGGAACGAGGTCCCTTCAGGGCAAGGGAGAGAAGCACAATGGTAGAAAAACAGCATTTCATGGGAGTTCTGAGCAGCTACCTCCCCTTGATGGGTATTGGGGCAGGGATTAGGGATGGAATCACATGCCCCACAAAGACATGTTCAAGTCCTCTAACCCTCGGTCCTGTAGATGTGAACCCATTTGTAAATAGGGCTTTTGAGGATGTTATTAGTTAGGGTGAGGACGAGGTGAATCAGGGTGGGTTGCAATCCAATATGACTAGAGGTCTTAGAAGCAGAGGAAATTTGGAAACAGTCCAGGAGACTTAGAAAGAGGTAATGGCCAGGTGATGGAGACAGTGACTAAGGATCGCCAGCAAGCCACGACCAGAACCCTATAGACTTCAGAGAAAGCACAAACCTACTGATACCTAATTTTTTATTTTTAAAGATACTTAGATTACATAAATTTTACACAAAAAATATAGGGGTTTCCATATGCCCCACTTCCCACACCTCCCACACCCTCCCACATAAACATCCTTTATTAGCATTGCACATTCATTGCAATTGATAAACACATCCTGGGGCTTTGCCATTCAGCATGGACCATAGTTCACATTGTAGACCACACTCTCTCCCACACAGTTCTGCATGTTATATGATGATATAAAATGGCCTATATCTGCCACTGCAATGTCACTCAGGACAATTCCCAAGTCCCAGAAAAGCCTCTGTATTTCAACTGTTTTTCCCTCTCCCTGCCCCCAGAGCCTCCAGTGGTTACTGGCTCCACATCAATGTTGTAATTTCTTCCATTGCTTGAATCACAATATGTCTATAGTAGAATACCAGTAAATCCACTCTAGTCCATAGCTCTTCCCACAATCCTGAGGATTCTGGGGTGGTGATGTCCACTCCACCTCCAATTGAGAGGGGGCTTATAGCCCATGGGGAAGATGGATGGGACTATCCTGCCTGCAGCTGCAGACTCTCTCCATTCCCTGGGATGTCTGTTGTCCATCATCATCTCTCTGACAGTTGTCCTAGATGAGTCCAACGTGCTGTAGAGTAGGTGTTGCAACTCCGCCGACATTCTGGGCCCAGCTGGCACATGGATAGCCCAAAGACTCAAGTCTCTGGACGTACACCTACAAACTCCTGCACCAAGTATAAGTTTAAATAAAAGGGACAGATGAGCCATGTACAGGAAAGACATAATTGAGTCCAACTCTGGCAAGTCACCAAACTCTGGAGCTATCCGCCCTGACCATAGGACCTGGGAAGACACCTATTTTTGAACTTCTAGCTTCCAAAACTGTGAGACAAGAGATTCCTGCTAAGTCAACCTGTATGTGATATGTTGTGATATGTGTCATAAGCAACCCTGGCATAAACAGAGACAGAACACTTATTAGTGGGGGTCCCTGCACGAATCTCAACCAGTGAGTAGTTAGCCAGTGCTCAGGGGTGGATGCACAGCTTTGAGCCGAGGGAACAGTTGTGGGCCCAGGCATCGAGGCTGAACAAAGCCGGATGTGCGCTGCAGGAGAAACTCCAAGGCAGTAGTGGAGGAACAGCCCCCGTTTTATGGAGCAGGCATCGGGTCCTCCCAGCAGCTCCTGGAGGTGGGGGGCTCAGGAGCTGGTCTGGGCTGGTGCAGTCAGGGCTCATCATATTGTCCCCTGGTGCAGTTTTCTACCCCACCATGCTTGGGTACCAGGCTGAAAGAATTAAGAAGTGGGTAGGAAACTCTGACTTGCAAAGAAAGGGGTTAAAATGGACAACATAGTCCATTTATACACTGTCTCCTTCCCAAGGACTTTGAAATTGAAATACTCCCCCCAAGCTATGAAAACTCATCTCATTGGCCGATGGCCTCAACTTTATTATCATAATCACCTCAGCCCAATTCCCGCCACCTTGGACAGACAATGCCCCTGTTGAAACCTTGTGGAGTCTCGCCTCTTGCTGACCCTCTCCCCATGAGGCGGGCAGTGTCTGTGCCCCGCTCCACCCCCACCCCCACGGGGTCTCCTGGGGGTCGGGGCATTGGTCTTCTCACTCATCAGGCAGGAGGCCCAAAGAAAATATATCCGGACGTTGCTGCTTTGCTCTCCTCACAGACTTTTCCATCCCCATAACTCGATCCCTTGTAGCTCAGGAGTGAATCATGTCTCTTCTGGGGAAATTGATGACTATGAAAATACTTCAAAACTGCTAAAGATCCACGAGGTGCCATCAGCCATTCTCACCAAGCATGACTTGTGTGCCTCAATAATAAAATTATAGCGGAGCGGGAGTAGCTCAGTGGTTGAGTGCCTGCTTTGTATGTACGAGGTCCCAGGTTCAATCCCTAGTACCTCCAAAAAAATAAAAGGAAAAAATAAAATTATAAAGAAGGAGCCTCTAGGGTGCCACTGTCCCTGTGCTAAGCACTGAGTGCCCTGGTGGGGTTGGGGGCCACCAATCCGGCCAGGGATCTGGGCCCAGCCAGCTCCCAGCCCGCAGCTGTGACATAACAAGGTCACACCATTTCTTGTTTACAGTTCCACTTTCTTCCCAAGCCTTTGGTGTTATTTGATCAGTTGTAAGCCAAAGAGATCACGATTTTATTAATAAAAAAAAAAAAAGAGAGAGAGAGAGAGAGAAGCTTAACTTCATGTGACCACAAGGCCTGATTACTGTCCATGAAACCCTAGAGCTGGGCGTGCCTCCCCCATCGCTGCCACTGGCTTTGAGTTTCCTACCGGAAAGAAGCTGGAACACATGCTCTCAGGTCTGGATGTTTCCTGAGCTCACCCGGCCCCATCAGGTCTAGACTTTCGCCCTGGGATGCCCAGCTCCCTTGTCTGGTCCCTAGCGTCCAGGAGCAAGGGCCAGGAGAAACTGCTGAGGCTCAGCTGCAGACCCAAAACACACACAGGGTGGTATTCCTCTTGCGGCCTGCTGGTGGAGGCCCCGTCGCCTGCTCGGACGGTGATAGGAAGGTGGCCGGGACCCCAGTTTGGGTTTCGGGATTAGGGAAACCCGAGCACCATAAACCGCATCAGGCTGGGATTAGGCTGGGCTCAGGCCCTCAAATGCTTTGCTGGGCCCAGCAGGCCAAGGCGGATGGCCCCTTTGCTGCCAGGTGTTTGGCTCGAGACCAGGACGTGCAGGCCCCTGGAACACTTTCAGGCAGCAGGGCCAGAAACCCGAGAGCTCATGGGGAGCCGGGAGCCCAGTGAGGCCTGGCAGAATGGGAGGGTTGGGGGCTGTCCACGGGAACATGGAAAAGCGGGCATCAGAAATGAGGGTGGAAGTGAGGGTGGACAACAACCACACCAAGGAACCGAAAGAGTCTACAGCTACAAGCAAGAGAGTCCCATCCATCAACCATATGGGATCAAAACCCCCTTTCAATTAGAGGTGGAGTGGGCATCACTTCCCAGAATTCTCAGGATTGGGGAATAAAATATGGACTAGAGTGGGCTTACTGGTATTCTACTATAGACTTATTGGGATTCTAGCAATGGAAAAAATTATATCATTGATGTGGAGACAGTGGCCACTGGAGGTGCTGAAGTCAGGGAGAGGAAAAAAGAGGTGTAATATGGGGGCATTTTGGGGACTTGGAATTGTCCTGATTGACATTGCAATGACACATACAGGCCATTATATATCCTGCCATAACCTACAGAATTGAGTGGGAGAAAGTGTAAACTACAATGTAAACTGTAATCCATGCTTAGTGGCAATGCTCCAAAATGCGTTCATCAATTGCAATGAATATACCTCACTAATGAAAGAAGTTGTTAGTGTGGGGAAAGGTGGGAGGTGTGGGAAGTGGGGCATATGGGAATCCCTTATATTTTTTTATGTAACATTTAATGTAATTTAAGTATCTTTTAAAAATAAATTAAAAATATATTAAAAAAAAGAAAAGAAAAGAAATGAGGGTGGGTCGGGCGGGTATGCTCCAATCGGGCTGCAGGAAGTGAGGAGCTGAGCTGTGCCCCGTGGATGCCACGGCTGGGTCTGAAGGCCAAACCTGGCTTGACCATGGTCAAACTCAGATGGATCACGAGGATCAATTTAATGTTGACTTGGCTGGGCAATAGTGTCCAGGTCTTTGGCCAACTATTGGCCTAGGGTTGCCATGAAGGGATTTTTGAGACGGTCAATTGACATTAAGTAAAGGAGAGTCCCTTCTATAATGTGGGTGGGCCTCATCCAGTCGGTTAAAGGACTTAAGAGCAAATAACTGGGGTTTCCAGAAGAACAATTCTGCCTCAAGGCCATAGCCTCTACTCTTTGAGTTTCCAGCCTGCCCTACAGATTCTGGACTGAAGACTTCAACATTTTGCATACTGGAATTGCCTTGTCCTGTGGAATTTGGACTTGTCGGTCCCCACCATTGCATGAGGCAGTTCCTTAAAACAAATCTCTCTCCCTACACACACACACACACACACACACACACACATCTAGCTATCCTATTGGTTCTGTTTTCTGGAGAACCCCGACTGCTGACTGATACATGGATCAAGAAACATAGTCTTAGAACAGCCAGAAATAGCAGCTATGTACAGAAGGGGAAGCATGGAGACATTGAGAGGTGATGAATTTTTTGTTTGTGTTTTTTTTTTTTGTTTATTATTATTTGAATTAATGAAAATTGCTCTAATAATGATGGAAGTGATGAACACACAACTATGTGATGATACCAAACACCACTGATTGTATACTTCAGATGGATTGTATGCTTTATTAATATGTACCAATAAAATTGATTTATTTTTTTAAAAAAAGAAACAGTCTTATACCAATGTCCATCACAGCAAAATTCACAATTGCTAAAAGGTTGGAAGCAGCCCAAGTATCCCTCATCAGACGAAAGGACAAACAAAATGTGGGCTATCCAGACCATGGGATGTTATGCAGCTGTCAAAAGGAATGAAGTTCTGATATACGCAACGGCATGGATGAACCTTGAAGACACCATGTTGAGTGAAATAAGCCAGATGTCAGAGGACAGATATTGTGTGATTTTGCCTAGATGAGATACCTAGTATAAGCCAATTTCATAGAGACAGATAATAGATTACAGGTTACCAGGGGCTGGGGGGGTGGGCAGTGAAGGGAATGAGGAGTTATTGCTTAATGGGTACAGAGGTTGTCCATTGGAAGTGATGAAAAAGTTTGGATCATGGAAGCTGGTGATGATAGCAGAATATTGTGAATGGAATTAATAGCACAGAACTGTATACTTGAACATGATGAAAGGGGAATTTTGAGCTGTTAGATATGCTACCAAAATACAGTAAAAAGTTAAAAAAAAAATAATTAAAAAAGATAATTAAAAAAAAAAAACTGAATCAGAAAGAAAATGTAATGTGACCAAAAAAAAAAATGTTACAAGATGTTAACATCAGACAAAAATACAACCAAAGCAAACTATGTGCAGTAGCATATAGTAATAGATTAATAATCTTCCAGTAAAGGGAAAAAAAAGAAAGAAAAAAGGAAGCACAATCTGTAAAATGGACCCAAAGTCCTATCTCTCCTCTTTTCTGGAAGGATCCGACCCCAGTGTTGGCAAGAGCAGGTTCTGGCTATGGCTAGTTTTGGGGCCTCACAACACGGGATGGACAGATATAGGGAGATGTGGCTACGGCCACTCCCATCCCCGAGGGCTGAGGGCCACAGCCCAAGGTGGGTGCAACTCATGGCCACTCTCTTGGTAAATGGGGCCTTCTGGGAACAGGAAGTGGAGATGGGCAGGGAGGTGGTGGTCCCTCCCTGGGGTCCCATCAAGCACCAGAGGAGTACGCAGGCATGTCGGCCCCTGGAGCCCACCCCCCCATGGCGTCACCCAGCCCCACCCAGCGCCCACCCTCCCCCCACACTCACGGATGCACTGTCGCAGGGACATGCGGCATGGACTGACCTGCGGGCATGGACTGATGCTTCTGCTGGGTGCCCGGATCACCAGCTGCTTGGCATCAGTTCTCCCCTGTTGGGGAATCTTAGGATAGCCTTCAGTGGTTTCCAGCTCCCGGAAGGCCAGCAGCTCCAGGACCACCTCTGCTGGCCAGCATGATGCCACCCTACTGGAGTGCCTACAGGGCAGAGTCCAATGGCATGGGGCAGCAGCTCCTCCTCGCCCCACCCTAACCACTCCCTGCCTGTCCTCGGCTCCGGGAGGACAGCCAGGGCAAGGTGCTCATCTCCATTTAGGTATGTCCCCACCCAGACAGAAGGCAGCCCAGGGCCACGCCACATCCAGCAAGAAAACTTTGGGCTGAGACAGATGGGTGGGGTGCAACAGGGCTACCTGGGCCCAAGCCCCACCTGGCCCTGGGCTCCCTTTCCAAGGCAGGGCACCAGCACCAGTACCTGGGGGAGGGCCAATCAGGAGCGGGGAGGGGACAGATGGGGAGGGCTGGGGATGAAGGGAAAGGGCTAGGGGAGGGAGAGGGAGGGTGAAGTGGAAGGGATGGGGAGGGAGGGCTGAAGATACAGGGGGAGGGCTGGGGAGGGAAGGGAGGATAAAGTGGAAAGGATGGAGAGGGAGGGCTGAGGATACAGGGGAGGGCTGAGGATAAAGGGGGAGGGCTGGGAGATAAAGGGGAGGGATCAGGAAGAGAGAGGGATGAAAGGGAGAGGGAGGGGGAGGGCTCTGGGAGGGAGGGGGAGGCAAGACAAGCCAGCCCACACTGCAGGGGCTGCTTTCTCAGCCTGGGGTCCTCAGAGAGTGGGGGTGTCTTCTGGGCTGGTGGGTCCTGCCAGATGAGCCCTGAGGCTACCCCTTGGGGCTCCATCCCAGCCTAGGGAGCCAGATCTAGGGGAACTCAGCTGGCCTCTAAACTGAGTGGGAGGCGATACAGTGTCCTGGGGGGCCTGGGCAGCTGGCCAGGGGAAGCCCCGGATGGCAAAGAGCCACAGGCTGGCAGGACTCAGGTCTATGAACAATTCTCCATGGCCAGGCCCTGCCTGAGCAGTCCCCAAGGGCCAGATACCTGGTCCTGAGTTAGGTGGACTGGGTCCCCAGCCCTGTCCTGGGTTCTAGTACTGCCCCAGTTTGGCCTGGTCTGAGGTAAAGACAAGGCCAAGAACCAGCACTGGACAGCAAGGCCCCCCGTCAGTGAGTTTGGGGCCAGGAGGGAGGGGTTGGCCCCACAGAAGTCAGGCCATGCTTTCAGGACCCAGAGGTCCCTGGACTGTGCCAACTCCTGTGCCATCTGCAGGGGAAATGTTCGAATGGAGATACCTCCCATGGGGCTGGCTCTGCTGGGAAGTGAGCCAGGTGGGGAGGCCTGGCCACTGACTTGGGACTGGGCGCTGACACCACTTTTGGGGGTCTAGCAGTGGCTCAGCCCACATTTGCTCTAGGCTCATCCTGACCAGACTCCGAGAAGGCGAGGAGGGCACCCATGGGGTCTGACAGGGAGGATAAGGGGTTGGCAGCACGGCAAGGTGGTAGAGACGTGGCTCTCAGGGCACATGGGTGGGAGGAAGCTGCCTGGGCTGGGGAGGCTCGGCTGGGTGTGGGTCTGTGAGGCCAGGGGGCGTGAAGTGGCTCCCCAGGCAGCGAGGCCCCACCCAGCCCTGGCCTCCCCCTGCAGGTGGGGCTCAGTGCCCGTCAGCTCCTTGCAATACCTACTCGTAAAAACCAGACATCGTCAGGCACATGCGCTTCCAGGGAGGGATGTGAGCACCTGGCTGGGGCAGCCGCACACAAAGTGCTCCCTGACAGGGGGGTGTCCATGTACCCGGAGCCTGAATGGGCTCGGGAGCTTGGCGATGGTGGGTCTCTTGAGATGGCACAGCCGCCGGGTCGTCCCTGGGCATCCCCCTTGCAGGATCCCGGGAGGCAGCTGGGCTCTTGGTGGGTAAGAGGTGGACGGCCTCCATCCTGCTCTGAGGGCCAGCTTCCCCGTTCTCCCAGAAGTCTTCAGAGCAGCCCGGGGCCTCTCCACCTGAGCTCAGTCCCCATGTGACCCAGGTAAAGCAAGGCACATGTCCCAAGATGCTGAGAGACAAGCAATGGCAGGGACTTTGCCGTGCCACCTGGCATGGCGCTGCTTCTCATGGGGGCAACTCTACCTGGCGAGCCCAGCCGCAGCACAGGGCAGTGGCCCACAGAGCCAGGTCTCCATGGCAACAGGAAAGCACTGGCTACAGAGGAGCAGGGTGGCTGCCTTAGCTCCCGCCATCAAGGGGCAGTTCCCAGCAAGTCATTGGGCTCTCAGTGGGACCCACCAGCCGCCTGCAGAGAGTCTGGAGGGGTGGGGCAGCAGCCCAAGCTTCTCAGCTGCCTCCTGTAAACTGATGCCCCCTCCTCGCCCCATCGTCAATCCCAGACCCCTCCTCAGGGACCCCATCAAGCCCTCCACTGGTCCTCAGTCTGGCCCCTGGTAACTGCCTGTCACCCCTCCTCTGCGGGACCTTGCAGGCCGGGGACACTGTGAGGGACCCTGGGCGAGAGGGAGGGGAAGGGGGGTGGCAGCCAGGAGGAGGGTAGCCCACCCCCTGCCAAGTGGGAGAGGGAGACTGAGGGGGATGGCTTGGGCCCTGGTGGCAGTCCCCAGCCTGCTCCCCTCCCTCCCACGTCATTGCGCAACCTGAGCCACAGGCAGAGCATGCAGGCTGTCGCAGGGGTAATTGCAGGTTACACGGAACAATCCAAGGAATTAAAATCATATTTTCATTGCACCATAAAAACATGCGCGGGCGGCGGGAAGGCGCCCGGGGCCAGGTGGAGAGCACCTGGCCTGTGGCGCTCCAGCCCCGCCCCCACCCTCCCTGCACACCCTCTTGAGGGGGGCGGGGCTGTCAGCAGCAACTCCCTCCCCCTCCGCCTGCCTCCTCTGGGAAGGAGGGGGCGTCAGGAAGAACCCCAGGGACAGGCAGCCCAGGAGCCACCGCCCACCCAGCACATCAGTTCCGTTCCCCATGGAATTCATTGGACTCACTAGACATGAGTGTCCACCTGGGGTTTCTGCCCTGACACCATGAGCAGGGGAGGCCCTGCTCTGAGCACTGAGGTGGGTGCCTTGCCCTGAAAGCCCAGGCCCCAGCTTGGCTAGAGCGTGCAGATGGCCCAAGGGGGATGGTTACCAGGAGCCATAAAACTGGTGCCAGGAGCCAGGAGGTAATGATAGTCACGGGGCCCCAGGCTGCAGATGTGGGGGTCCACTCACAAGGCCCTGTGGCATCCTCCAGGCTGGAGGCGAGGCTGGGGGTGGGGGGCAGGGGGCAGGGCCCACAGACATCCGCTTCCCTCCTGGGCACTAGGTGTGGCCAGGCTGGGTGGCCCGGCACAAGGACTCCCTGGACTCCAGGGGAGGCGAGCGGAGGTCAGGAACACGGCAAGATCCCGCACTGGGGACACCCCGACTGTGGGCGGCTCAGGCTGCCGTGACGGGGTGGGCAGGGGGTCCATCTGAGTTGCACCGAGTTTCCCACACTAGGCTGCATGATTTTTTACAACCACAAAAAGCTATTTGCCCAGTTTCCCACAATAAGCGGCGTTATTTTTCATAGCCACTAAAAGCAACAGATGGTGATGGAAAAACTGGGGTTGTGGGTGGTGGCGATGGCAGCACAACACTGTGGATATTGTTATCACCACTGAACTGTGCACTTGAAAGTGGTGAACATGGGAAATTTTATGCTTATATATATTCCAATAAAAATGAAGGACAGGGAGTGGATGTGGCTCAAGTGGTTGAGTGCCTGCTTCCCACGTACAAGGTCCTGGGTTCAATCCCTGGTGCTTTCTGAAAACAAAACCAAACAGAAAATCTAAGTTTCATTGGGGAGTGGGTGTGGCTCAGTGGTTGAGCATCTGCTTCCCATGTACGAGGTCCTGGGTTCAATTTTTTTAAAAAGGTGGTTAAAAAGGAAGCAATGCTGGTTACCGGTGTGGTCCCTCCTGCAGGTCCCAGGACACCCGAGGGCGATCCAACATCTGCAGATGCTCGCCCTTAGCCTCCGAAGCCTAGAAACTCTCGGGCACGGCAAGGCAGGTCCAGCCGAAGACCCGCTGCAAACGGCATCTCGGCACAGCCTGGGGCGCGTCACCAGCCGAGCGTTAAATGGGACGTGCGCTGCACTTGTCCAGGGCACTGGCCCAGCACTTGGCATCTTAATTGAGCGTCTGAGTGCTCCCAGAGCATCGAGCTGTCTTAGGGCGTCACTGGGCCCATTAAGGTGGAAAGATATTCCTTTGTTCGCTGACAAGTAGGGTCCTATCCAAGGCTCCCGGGCCGGCAGACTAAGTGATGTTTTCTTAAGGAAGACACGGGATTAGCCGCCACGAAAGCCTCAGCACAATGCGGGCCCTGCCCGCCCGCTGTCAGCGCCGTCTCCCCGCATGGTGACTGACAGCCATGGCCCTGTGCTGACTGGCTCCCCGCGGCCCAGGCAGCTCAACGGGCCGGATTAGCATAAGCCCGGCCGACACCCTGACTTTGGGGCCACCAAGAAAACGTCACGAGTGCCTGGCACTCGAGGGACCAAGAGCCTTGCCCCAATTCCCACCGCTGTTGGGTCGCCGGCGTGCTGCTCTGGGACAAGGGCCGTGACTTTCCACCCCTCTGCCGTGGCCATGCACAGAACTCTGGGGGTGACCTGGGCTGAGGGCTCTGGGGGTGAGGAGGGCACAGGGCTGGCTCTGGACAGTCCTGGGGGCGTGGGGTGCATTGGGGACACTGCAGATGGAGCCTATTGGAGAAAGACACCTCTTTATTTGCACTGGAGGAACGCCAGGGGGTTCGGACGTAGGCAGCCCACGGGTGGGTTTCTGCATAGGCCGTCATTATCTGGCAGGAGGGTGTGAAATGGGGGGGTACAATAGCCATCCCTGCAGGGCACATGGGCAGTCTCAAGACACACCGCCTCGCACTGACGGTCTCCGGGCTCCCCTGGGGAGTACAGGCACCCGAGACAGTTCTCAGCGTCACCCAGCGACTTCTCTGCAGCTCTGCAAGAGGTGTGGGGGGCAGGTTAGCCCAGGGTGGCCCACATCGCCCCAAAGCACCCATCCACGAGTCCCCAAGCCCTGTAGATGCGCTCCTTTGCTGGGTGGTCAGAGGACAAGCCCCCCAGGGAGTCCCTTCTGCCCCAAACCTCACCCCACCCCCATAGGCCCAGGTAGATGCATCATGAGGAAGTGTGGCATTGTCATAAAAAAATATTCTGAAATGATAAAAAAATTTATAGCAATTTTTTTTCCCCAGGGCTCTTAACAAAACAACTCTGCGAGGTTTCATGTTCTGATAAGGGTTTCCTTAGGATGTCCTTTCTTTGTATCCAAGGCAGCAGCCTCGGCTTGGGAGGGCCGTGGTTGAGACGAGCCTCCCGGGACCCCCAGAGAAGGCCCAGGGCTGCCTGCTGCCCAAGGGACCTGGGACATCTTCCAAGGACCTACTCGCTACCTGCTTACAATTTCCACTCAGCCCCGGGGTGGGGGATGAGGTGGCGGGAAGAACCCGGCCCTGGGAGGGGCTGATAGCCAGCAGCCATGCCACAGACCAGGGTTAACTCCCGGAGGCTCTACTCAGACTGAGCCCCTGGGCCTGGGGCAGAGACCAGGGAAGAACTGATTCCTTTCTTCTTCCCTGGAAGGAGTTTGGTGATGAATGAAACGCACCCCTGTCTCCAGGAGGCTCCCGGCTGCCTGTTCTGGCTTTTGCAAAGCAGCCACCAAGCCAGATGGGCGGGTGGCCATGCATGGGACAGCGTCTCCACCTTCTGGGCGAGAGAGAAACAGGAGCCAGCAATCCCACAGGCCTCCCTGAGCTCAGGACTGTCGACACCCCGTGGTCCTGCCAGAGTGTCAGCCGGCCTAGGGGTCTTCCTGAATGTGGGGAGCCAGTGATGGGTGATGCCAGCTGCACTTCCTTGGCCCCGTGCGCTGGGTACCAAGTGAGGAGCTCACCTGCTTAGGCAATGGGTGCAGCTGTACCACACGCCTGGCGAGAGTGGGTGCTCCCCACAGCCCACTCTCCCATGCTCCAGCCTCAAGCCCGGAGCCCTCCACCTGTGTGTACCTGGACCTGGGCCTCGGAGCATTCTGGAGCTGGGGAGCAGTGGCAGGGTGGGGTCCCAAGCACTGTGCGCCCATGGCCCCGGCAGGGCTGGCGCTTAACCTCAGCAGCCCGTCACGGTGGGATCCAGGCCTGAGCGCTTGGAGATGTGCAGTTTGACCACCTCCTCGGCGCAGGTTGGGTGGATGCCCACTGTCCGCATCACCTGTGCATAGGAGGCGCCACACCTGTGCAGGGGAGGTGGGGGGGGGACAGGTCAACAGCAGGAGGACCTGGGAAGTCACTGGGCCTCCTCGCTGTCCCCTGACCCCCAACCCCTTTCCTCCATCTGGCAGCCAGGGACAGTTGGCAATACCTGATCAGACCCACCACCCCATTCCACTCTGCAAAACTCCCAGACCCTGCAGTGACTGGCTGGGTCCCCGCCATTTGGGTCCCCAGGCCCCCTGCCCTCCTGCTGCTCCAAAACCCCCAGACATGGCTCCCCTTGGCCCTCCTGCATGGCTCAGTGCCTCCTTTCTCCCAGGCCCTGCCAAAACTATGCTTGTGCCATGTACAAAAGTGCGAGCAGGTAGCCCTTAGCGGGCTGAGCCCATTTCTTACTGTAGTCATATCCTCTCTCCCTGGCCCTCTGTTGGCCCTGCTTGACTTTCTCTCCTAGCAGTCCCCCTGCCATGTCTCACAGGTCCTAACATCTGTCCCCTGGCCTCTATGGCAGGAGACTGGGACACATCTATTTGAAGCCATGCCCCAAGTCACAAGTGGGGTGGGTGATGGATCGTGGGTGAGGGGATCTGGCCTGGCTCCATTGTTTGCCCCACAAGGAACACCGGGTGGGCAGGGGTCCCAGGGCCGGCCTCCCACCCCCCAGGGCCCCTCTGCTCTGCCAGAGGGCTCTGGGCTAAGGGACCCTGTGCATGTTCTGGGCGCCTACCTATGTCCCCCACCCCCACATACTCAGCAGCGCCCACCCACTATGCACAGCACAGAAAAAAGTTTCCAATTTTTGCCATTACAGATCAGGCTGCAAAAACAGATATTCATATATCTTTATCTCCCTGCATTGGAGTATTTGGTGGAGAAATTCCTCATGTGAAGGAAGGGTGCATCATATTTCAAATGCGGACAGAAGGCTACCAGTAGGTGGTCCTAGTTCACGCCCCTCCACTGACTTGCTCAAATGTTCAGTAACTCTCTTAGTTTGACTTTCTTTTTCTTGGGAATCGCCTATTCATGTTATCTATCGGGCTGGTCACACTATTGTTGATTTCTGAGAGCTCTTTGCATATTGAAGAAATCCACCCTCTGCCATTGCATTATAAACAGAGGCTGCCACATTTGAAAGGGCCTTTCTAGAAATCATTCCAAAAGCTGGGAGTAGGTTCTAGCAACAGCCTCAATATGCCAGAGTGGATGGGCCTAGGGATCTCCTGGGCTGGAGTGGTCTGTGGGTGGGGTCCCAGGAGTCACCTACAGCTGCTCGCCATCCAGGTTGGACCCAACTTGGGCTTCAGGCTCATGGGCTTCCTTCTGCTTGTTACCTTGGACCAAATTTCCAATGACGGCTCTGTGGCAGGTGCCGCGTGAGGCATGCCAGGTGTCCCAGCTCCTGGGCCCAGCTCTTCTCTGACCCCACAACCTGGTCCTCTCCCTGACTAGGGCTATGAGAGGACCTGAGGCTGTCCATTGGCCCCAGAGCCACTTGGTGGGAAGTGCAGGAGATGGAGTCCACCCAAGGAGCTAGGCTATGGGCATGCACAGACCCTTGGCCCAAGCAGCCCCTCTGGCAGCTTCTCTGGGTGGTGGCAGCACCTGCCTCTCCTGCCCCTAGCCCACTTCCATGCCCTTCCCTACCCATAGATCTGCATCCCCCTGCGTCCCTCCTCACCCCTAGCTGGCCCCAACACACACAGGGCTGGGGCTACCCACACACCCTCCTGATTGGGTCAGTCACAGATGGCTCATCCTCTGTCTGCAGGAGTCCCCACTGTCCCGGCCCATCTGCATCTCTCAGGTTGGCTCCCTCACCTCCTCAAGGTCCCCAGCCCACTTACCCCCTGGCCCTTGCACAGGCTTGAGAAACCTGACATAACCTGACATAAGTACCCCAAACTCTATGACCCCCAAGATCCCTGGGCCCCTAGACTCACCCCACTGCTGCTGGACCCTGCCCACTGCCCCTGGGCCCCCTCTTTCATCCCATGTCCCCACCCAATCAACCCTGGGCCCCTTTACCCCTGAGTCCCGCCCCACCACACTAGGCCCTGCCCCTTGCCCCCACCCTGCTGCCGCTAGGGCCTGAGGTCCTCCAACTCTGAGAGGTGATAGCACTCTGGCCATCTACATCGAAGGCCCCTAGGCAGGCTGTGACATGAGCCCCCCCCCCCGGCCCCAGCCCCTCAGCGGGGTTCCCCCGACTTACTTGATCCCCAGAGCGAATCCTTGCATCACTTCACCTGCGCTGGGGCCGAGGAAGTGCAGGCCGACCACGGGCTGGGGGGGCTCCCGCAGGCACACCATCTGAAAGCCGCAGTTTCAGCTCCCCTCATGGCTCGGGGGTGGCGGGATGACCTGGGAGGCGTCCCCACTCCTCCCCCTGGGTGGCCCTGCCGGTAGACACGGAGACCCACGGGGCAGGAAGGCTACGAGACCAGGCGGTCCTGCCGGGGGCTGGGGGACAGCCACCCTGCGCGGCCCGCAGTCCCCAGGCCCCTGGCCTCCTTCTGACCACGGAACACTCACCTTGATGTAGCACTGGGATGCATCCTGCTCGGCCACCGTGAACTCCAGTGGTTTATAGTGTGCATGGTAAACCTGGTGGCAAAACACCGATTCCCAGATGGGTTGTGGGTGCCACTGTGAAAGTGTGGCCACAGGCATTTTATAGTTCTGGGGGTTGTGCTTTCTCAGGTGACGGGCAAGGGGCATGGCACAGTGGGGGACCCCAATACCCACTCTGGGTCCACGGGCTGGACAAAGACAGGGCATGGGCAGCCAAGGAGAGTCACCCTTTGCACATACAGGCAGCCTGGGGTCCAAGCTCTGCTGCCCCCTGCCAGGCAGGACTCAGTGGGGGAATGTCAGGCCTGGAGACCCCTGCTCGGGCCAGGTCTTGCACTGTCCATTACTCTACCTGGGCTGGGGTCTGCCCTGAGAGCTCACATTGGTACATGCAGGTCGTCGTGCAGCTCACTGCAGAATGAACAGGCCCCCACGGACAGCTGGGCCCTGGGCCCTCTCTAGCACGCAGGAAGTAGAGGTGCCCTCAGCCACCCATGCGAGGGCAGGAATGGGTGAGCGGCCAGGGGGCCTCCCCCAGGCCCTCCCAGTGCTGGCCTGGCCCTTGCCAGGGCAGCCCTTTCCCTGGCCCACCCCAGAGCTGTCGGACAAAGGCTTTCAGCACCCGCGGAGGGCTCGACAGCCTCTCAGGGGCCGCAACAGAGTAAAAAATGAGCGGGGACCCCCACATGTGCCCAACAGGCATTATTAATTAATTGCGCGTCAGAGAATATTGTTCTAGCTGAAATGGGCTTGCAAAGAAAACAAACAGAGGATATTTGGCCATCCAACGTCGTGAAACATAAAACAACGTTATAAAACGCCGCTAACACATGTCCCAGGGCGATTGCGATGAATCAAACAAAAATAGCAAATAAAGTGCTGCAAGGCGGGCAGCCCACCAGGCCCATCCCGTTGATGGAGGGGACCGGGGCGCTTGGGGAAGGGCAGACCCTGGAGCTCGGGGACGCAGGCCCAAACGGTGCCAGACCCCACTGCAGTAGCCCCTGGGATCTCTTTCTCTTGGAGCATCAGCAAGCTGAAGCTGTGGCAAGAGAAAATCGCTCTAAGGGTGGCAGCAGCCCTTCAGGCCACCCTGGCCACAGCCACCTGCCAGGGAAGATTCGATGACAGCCCCCTTTCCCGAGAGCCAGGAGGTGGGACTGCACCCCGGGGGCCTCCAGAGCCTGTGCTGTCAGAGTGCTGCTGTATGGGGGGTACGGTGGAGAGGCTGGTGGTGGGAGCTGGTGGGTGGGTGGGCCATGAACCCTCAGGGGTGGGGCATGGAGGGGTTGCAAGAAAGAGTCCAGGGCCAGGCGGAATCTGACCAGCAGCTTGGCCAGGCAAGAGCAAGAGGGAGCCAGAAGCAGTAGGGTGACCTCCCAGATCCAGAGTTGTGTGTACTCTGGGGAGAGGCAGAACCACGGACGCAGCTGGGTCCTGGAGCTTTTGAGGAAGCTCTGTGTGTTGGAGTGGGGCTGGGCATCCGACCACCACGTGACTGGCAGTGGGCATTGGGCCGCCATGGCGGGTGGTGCTGGGGCCCACTGGGACCAGAGGAGCTGTGGCTCAGTCCACGCCCCAAAGGCATCCAGAGGTGCTGGCCCTCCCCAGTCTCAGGGGCCTTCTCCAATATTCCCATCCACAGGTCCGTTCCTGCTGCCCTGAAGCCACTGTCTCAGGCTCTGGCCCACTGCCCAGGAAAATGGGGACATATCCGGCAGGAGCTACTGGAGGGGGCAAGCACCACCCAGGCGGCTCCTCAGGGAGTGGGGCAACCTACCTCAATGTGCTCCTTTCCGTGGCGAGTCACGGCCTCCTCCTCAGACAGCCCCACACAGCCATATTCCAGGGGAGTGAAGACGGTTGTGGGGACCTGGAGAAAAGTGGAAGATGCCCACCCGGGGTCAGTGGGCCAGGTCCCCAACACTCAGCGGTCTCACCTGTGCTCACTGCTCATGGGGCT
Source organism: Tolypeutes matacus (assembly GCA_026826555.1). NCBI lineage: Eukaryota > Metazoa > Chordata > Mammalia > Cingulata > Chlamyphoridae > Tolypeutes > Tolypeutes matacus. The sequence goes on from JAKSZT010054557.1 coordinate 3,717,648, forward strand.
GAGTTGTGCACAACTCATGCACACACATGCAGGCACACACACATCATACAACACACACGCACACATGGGCACACACATGCATGCACATGCATATACAAATACGCAGTGCACACAGACACAGCACATACCTGTGCATGCAGGCACACATACATACATAACCATGCACACGCATATACGTACGCAAATATACACACACGCCACAACACAGACACACGTGCAGGTACATATCTGCACACACACAACACATGCAGGCACTCACTACCTGTGTGTGCATAAGGCACACACACGACACAACACATGCATGCACACACATTCCCTCATGACCCAACACACACTCATGACCTATGAGCACATGCGTGTGCACACATACCACACATATGCCAACATCTCTGCACATATGTGCATATGCATGCACACGGTGCACAATATATGCACACACACACATAAGCTCTCACGCTCACACTCCCTCAACCCCAGAAGCACGTGCCGCGGTGCTTCTCATGCTGGCCCCAGGGTTTTGTGTGCGGATGCCCACTCACATTGTCGTAGTCCATCAGGTCTGAGGACTTGCCGAAGAGTCGCCGGGCCAGAAGCTTCCCCGCCATGATGGCCGTGGGTGTCAGCTCCGGCCGCCCCTAGCCAGAGGACACAGGCAGCAACTCAGCAGGATGTCTCGGGGGTCCAGGAGCCCCCATGCCTCCACCCAGAGGGCTGCACCCATTGCTTTCGCCTCAGAAACCCCCAAAGACTGTTGCCACTGAGCTGTGGTGACTTGAAAACTTTCTCCACTGCCATGAGAAAATGCAGGCAGGCTGCTCGGGCCCTTGGTGGGTTCCCCGCTCCCCTCTCATTTGCTCCCCAGTATGCTGCCCTGGGGAGATGTCTGCAGTTGAATACAGCCGTGCTCCCGGCCCGCTACCCAGGAGAGGCTGAAGACCCCCGTCTTTACAATGGTGACCACAGACAGCTGCCCCTATGACACAGCTAGAAAAAGATCCTGCTCCGTCCACATGAATGGGGTTGGGGCTAAAATGGGACCTAAGAACATTCCAGGGTAGGGGTGGGGGTCCTGACCCTCAGCTCAACTTTCCCTTCTCAGCCCAATCGGAACATCGTCCTGCTGCAGGCCCCTTCGGCTCCAGGATGTGTCCTGTTCAGGGAACGGGAGATGGCACTGCCACCGGCTTTCCTGCCGGCGGCTGCCTGGGACAGGCTGCCAATCACCTCTGAGGCAGGAAATGCAGATGTTGTTCGGCATTCCAGAAATGAATAGAGATTGGCGGAGATAAACCCGGGAAAGCAGGCTATGCATTCCATGGGGACTGACTAACGGCGGAAACATCCAGGCACGCAGCTCACAATCTCTCTTTCTGAACAGCGGGCCCACCCCACCCTCCCAGGGCTCTTCCCAGCCACCAGTCGCCCCTGCCAGGGCTTCGCCTCTCGGAACTTCTCTGAACCATCTTTCCAACAGAGTGGCATTTTGATTCTATCATGCCTTTGCACATGCTGTGTGTTTTTGGTGACATCACTTCCAGTATGAGAGTTTTATATGTGGCCGACGGAACTCCCCCCACCACCACCACTGCTCTAGGGCCCAGGGTTTCACAGTGCCCACAGAGACGCATGGCCGAAGGGCAGACGGTGCTTTCTGCCAAGAAGATTGCATTACAGAGTGTGCACGCTAGCCACGATCAGAAAATGCCAGGTCCAAACTGTTCACGGCACGGCCATGCTCTTGGAGATAACACCCGAGCTGCGGCATGCCCAGAGAAATGAGATGGTCTGTTGATGGCCGGGGAGAAAGCTGTCCATGTCCTTCCGCGCGAGGGACCCTGGCCAACTGCGGCGGTCACGATGACAGTTCCCGTAAGCAGTTCCCGTAAGCCTGCTCTGACTCAGGGTGGCTGCAGAGTTCTGCCTGGCCCCTCGGGGGGCTCCTGCCTGGCACAACTGCTAGTTTCCATTGGCCCCCAAATCCCCATTTCTGGGGACAGCATCTGGCAGGAGCTGTGTCCAACCTGTGTCCACATGGCCGTTGCGCTTTCCTGCAGCCACAGCCCAACATGAGCAGAAACTGGCGGTGGGGGAGCCGCTGAGGGAGGGACGGTCCGCAGCGTCCATGAGAACTGCCGTCTGAGCCCACCTGGATCTGGATGTTCCTGGGACACCACCCTGCTGTGGACAGTAGCTCCGCCTCTCCCGGGCACGGACTCCCCGGAGGACCAGGGGGTGTGGTCAGGGGACGTCTGCAGCCACCGAGAGCATGACCTTGCTGCCTCCCTGTGCCCCCCCAGCTCGTTCCACTCCTGCCCGGGGTCGCGCCCTGCTGGCCTCTGCCCCCTACCTCTACTTCCTGGGTATCTCCAGCCCCTGCCACCAGGCATCCTCAAGCGTCCTAAAAAAATGACACTTATTTGCCACCCGTGACCCTGGGACATCACCTGTGCGAGGGCTGGGGTGTCTGCCTATTCCCACAGTGACCCCGGTCCCCACTGGCGCAGGCGGCGCACCACAGATACGGGCTGAACGAACACACAGCAACCTGCCCCAGAGCAGAGGCCTGCTGGGTCCTGGGTACCCTGTTCTCAGACACGCTGGGCCTGGGAACTCCTGCCTGGGGCCACACCCTCCTCGGTACACAGTGGACAGGTCAGGCAGCCACTCCTGAAGGTGTTGAGCGTGAGGGACTCGGCTTTTACCAGCCGCGTTTCTCCTGTTGGGAGTGTGAAGAAGTGTGTGAAAAAGTGTGGGGGTGGGGAATGGCACAGAACTAACGGCTCCTAAGCGGAGGAGGCGTGGGTTACAGCCCCACCCTACGGGGAGAGAGCTGACGCAGAGGTTCCACCCTGGGCGCATGCTGTGGGTAGGGGATGCAGGAGTGAGGATTGGGGTCCACATCTCACATAGCTGCCCAGCTTTTGACCCCCCATCCCTCACCCTGCAAAGATGTCCCGAAGCTTCCCTGAGTAAAAGGCTGATGGATCCCGGCTCTGCGGCCGAACCTGCCCATGGTTCAGAGGGGTAAACCGAGGCATGGAGGTCATACTGGGCCAGCCACCACCCCACTCTCAGCAGTGGTTCTAGGGCGCTTTGGGGCCCAGGCTTTGACACGCGCCAGAGCACAGGTGCTCTTTGGGTTTGCAACAGAATTTTCTAATTGTGTTGCCTGCCTCGTTTAGCAGGCATTTCTTGAGCTGCCCTCATGTTCGACCCGCCACATAAAGAAAAGCCCTCGAAGGGGCAGAGCCTGACGCCCGATTCTTCCCTGAGCACTAACTCTGATGGCACCTGGGTTGAGCCTCTGCAGTTTAAGAGAGACATCTCTCTCCAGCAGGATGGCAGCCTTGAGAGCCACATATGCCCCTGAGGCCAGCTTGGGTAGACAGGGGGGTGGCACCCACAGCTCTGGTGGGGACAGACGCTGCCTGTACCTCCGCCACGTCCCCGATGGCGTAAATGTGGGGGACGGAGGTGGTTTCCCGGGCGTCCACCAGGATCTTCTGACTGTTGGGGTTGACGTTGACTCCAGCTTTCTCCAAGTTCAGACTTCTAGTTTCTGGAACTCGACCTGGAGGAAAGAAAGAGGAAGGCTGAAGAGTTCTGCCTTAGCCGTTTTGACCTCAACCTCTACCTGGTCTTAACTAGATTCCCTGGTTTGGGTTCAAACGGTTCTCAGAACACCTCCTTAGAACTCATGAAACGTGAAGCAGAAGCAGTCTTGAAGGATACCTGGCATCTGTGAGCCTCGGGCAGTGAGGGGCAGGGGGAGTCTGAGATAAACGTTTATCAGTGCACAACTAATGGAGCGGAGCATTGTTGGGAGTGTGGGGGCACCAGGTTACAGGGGCAGAACCCGATTCGGATGCTGGATCCTGGTGTGGGAAAGCAGGGAAGCAGCCAGCACCCCGGGCCTACCTCCCCCGTTCCCACAGGGTCTGCTGGGGACAGGCGACACACCAGGACCAGGCCCAGCTGCCCCCCTTGGTTTTGAACCCGGCCAGTGCTGAGCCCTGGGGTTGCCTGGTGAGCTGTGGCAACCGTGACCCGCCCTTGACCCTCGACATTGCTTTGGCCCCAGGGTGCCTCCCTGCCGTCAACTTATTTTCAGCGGGGTCTTCCCAGGGATTGGATGGTTATAGCATCACCTCCACCGGAGACCGGTCAGCCTAGGACTATGACTTCTTGTCCCTCTGCTGGCTGTACTCATCGGGGTGGACACAGGGTCTTGCCGCCCCAGGCAGCCAGGCCAGCCACAGCCACCATTCTACCACGTCTCCCCAATGGATACCCTCTGCCCACCCTCGCACATCTCCTTTCTCAGAAAGGCTCAACTGACATTACTTTCGCCAGCCCTCCCCGCCTCTACCGAGGCACCCTCTCTTTCCCCCACTCTGCCACCCCCAGGCCACTGCCCCGCCCGGTCACCACCAGCTTGCAGGCTGGCCCTGCCCCTCACTCCGTCCCTCCCCATTGCCCCCACATCCCCAGCACCAGGGCTGCCTCTCCTTTTCCGGATCAGGGACCGCTAACCGCGCGAACAATTGTGAGATAAATTCCACTAAACACAATGAAAACACTCTTGCCGGGCCAAAGGTCTGGCAGCCAAATCTAAAAACCAACAAGAGGTCTGAGAAGATATTCCCCAGCTCGTCTCATCTCACAGAGAGGGGCTGGCAGCCTCGCTGCACATAGGGCCCCTGTGAGCCCCCGTCCCTAAATGCCATGGCGTTGGGGGGGACACTGCAGACAGGCCCCAAGGAGGGTCTGGGCGCCTGCTCTGGGACCAGCACCCCCTCAGAGAGCTGATCTTGGGCTTGCCAGTCAGTGTGCAACTCACCCATGGGGGCTTCCGGGCATCAGAAGGCTGGAAAACGCCTACCACCCACAGCAGGGTGGGGTGCCACAGTCAACTACGGGACCATGCAAATCCCAACACGCCCTTCCTGGGGCTGGGCGCCCATGTCCCACCCTGGGACCCCAGGACCCCTCTGAAGCACTCGCCACCACCCCCCACTCTGCGCTTGCCCCAGCGCGTTACAGCACGTCAGAGGAGACGCTCGTGTCCTCCCCCAACTGTCCATGCGGCTGGGTCCTGGCCCGTGTCCACAGCTGGGCAAAGTGGGGACATTCTGCAGACACTGTGTGAGGGACGAGCCTGCCCAGAACACGCAGGGAGGCTGCGGAGCTGCAGAGTAGGCTGGAAAGCAGGCCTCCCGGGGCACCCCCTAACTGCAGGCCTCGATTCCTTCTCTCCCCACAGGCCCGTGGTCCTTCCTCAGCCAACAGTCTTTGAGGCGCCAGAGCTCAGAAAGATACTGGACCGGTGGGGAGCAGTTGGCATTACACCCTGTACCTTCTCCTCGGGCCACAGGTGGGCTTGGCTCACTGATTCCGTTCAAAATTCAGGAGGGCAAGAGGCGGCCATTTTCCAGGGCTCTCTGAAGCTTTTAGTGACAATCCTGAGCCCCTGTGGGATAGGCAGCACCTGGGCCTCATCCCAGCCGAGCTGTCCGCAGAGGTTCTGGTCTTCCCAGAATTCACCCAACAATGCGGCTCTGGGACCTGCCAGCTCCAGGGGGGCAGCTGGGGCCAGCTCCTCTCCGCCCTCCACCTCCCAGGGGCTCGAGGAGAACCCCTGATGGGTCAAGGTGATTTGGTTTCAAAGGCACATTTCCCGCCGCCTGCGGGGGCCCAGGGCAAAGCAGAGTTAAGTATGAGGCGGGGGCGGCAGAGTGGCTCCAGTGCAAACATCTGCAGGACACAGCCCCTGGTGAAAAGGAAAACTCTAAGCTCCAGCTGCTTTCCCGGAGCTGAAAGTCAAAACAGAACGGCCCAGCTAAGCTGCCTTCCTTCTGTTTGGGAGGCGCTGGCTCCAGCCTCCTAATTCCGTTCCTCGCAGGAATCAGGGGTCAGACCAGGCGTCGGCGGCCCCAGGGCCACCTTGGAGGCATCCGAAAGTGTGCCGTGGGTGGCATCTTGGCGGTCCCTTCTGGGGCCAGCGGTGCCATGGTGTATCTGCCCCATGGCTGCCAGGCCCTAAAACCAAACGTATCCAGGATATGCATGAACCCACAGAGTAGGCTTGTCATCCCAGTTGGCATCCCGTCCCTGGGAGAGGAGGCCTGGGGGGCCGGGGGTGGGGTGGGGGTCGGACATCAGGACACAGCATCACACTGGAAAACTCTTGTACTTTGGGGAAGGCACTCAGAACGAGCTATGACTCCGCGTGGGTGGCAGGGCTGGACCGAGGGGAGGGGGTAGGGGCTGAGAAAGACAGAGGGAGCTGCTTGGGGGGGTAGGAATCCCCTTACGGCTGAGCCCTCTGACTCTCCTTGTCCCCCAGAGTCGGGAAGCACGGCACACACTGCAGGCCCACGCCCTCCTGCCAATGGTTCTATGCATCTGGGAACAAGCGTCCAGGCTGAGCTAGTCTCTGGGGTGTCCTGCTCGGACCCCCAAAGTAAAGGCTAGGTTTATTTTTGTGGTAACGACAGATCTTGGAAGGGCTGACGACAAACCCATCCCAAGGTTCTGAAGGAAATAAATGTTTTAGAGTAATGACATGAGACGATACTATAAGGCATCGGAACAAGGGAGGCCTCTGGGGTCCATTTCAAACTAGGAGTTAGGGATGCTCAGCATAGAAGTCCGGAAGGTGCATGGGAAGGTGTGAGACCCGCTATTTACACACGGGAATGGCTGGATGCTGGGTGAAAGGGGAGATGAAAGGTTTAAAACGTAAACAGTGAGGCAAAGAACGGCCGGCGTGCGGCAGGAGCTCAATCGGTGTTTCCGGAATGGATGGTGAGCGAAGGGAGTGAGAGATCAGACAGCAACCTCAACATCAAGAGCCGCTGCACCAATTTCACTACTCCAAAAAGAAATGACATTGGTCTAAAAACTTTTGTGGTGATGAATGTACAACATTGTGATTATACTAAAAGCCATTGATTATATGTTTTGGCTAGATTGTGTGATATGCGAATATATCTCAGTAATATTGCTTTTAAATAAATAAATACGCAAGAGTAGCCAGAAAGAGCAGCTATGTACAGCAGGGGAAGCATAGGGAGATTGAGAGGTAAGGAATTGTTTGTTTGTCTGTTTTTTGTTTATTATTGTTACTACTGAAATAATGAAAATGTTCTAATAATGATTGAAGTGATAAATGTACAACTATGTAATTATGCCAAATTCTGTTGATTGTACACTTTGGATGTATTGTATGTTTTATTAATGTGTATCACTAAAATTGATTTGTTTGAGAAAAAAAAAAAGAACCACTGCATAGGGGAGCAGATGTAGCTCAAGGGTTGAGTTCCTGCTTCCCATGCATGAGGTCCCAGGTTTGATCCCAGGTACCTTCTAAAAACAAACAACAAACGCAAAAAACAACTCTCTCATTGGGGAGTTCAATGGTTAAGTGCCTGCTTCAAAAAATTTTTTAAAAAAAGAGCCTCTGCGTACATTGGGGATATGAAGTGGGGCTGGGGGCCCAGGTAAGGAAGCCAGAGTTGGCAAGGGGTCCAAGCGCCCATGCCATGGGGCCAAACTGTGGAACTGCACGTAGCCAGGGCCTCTCTGAGCCAATGACCTGGGGGCTTCCCACAGAGCAACCTCGGAGGGCGGGGGGCACCCTGGAGGGGCTCCGGTGGCTGCAGCTGCTCAGTGACCTCAGACACACCCGTGGTCCTCTGAAGTCCCATTTCCTCCAGCAGAGAGGGGCCACACCTCCCACAGGTACCGGGGTCCCCCATCCCATGGCATAGCAAGTGACGCCAACAAGTCCCCCAAGATGGTGGGGAAGTGGGGTGCCAGGAAGGCAGGAGCCCACAGCCGGCTACGGTAAGCGGCACCCAGGCCCGACCGAGCCCAGCAGGAAGTGTCAATAGGGTGAAAAACCAGATGCAGGTGAAGGTGCCAGAGTCACCTTCCCTGAATGTTTCCTGCTTGTGGTTTTTCTAGAAACATGTCAAGTGACACCACCACAGTTAATTTGGGGAAGTGGGGACTCTGCCTGCGGTCCACGTCTGCGTCCCATTTTTCCATGGGTGTTCTCCCACCGAGCGTGGTGACAACTCCAGCCTACGGGGTCTTCATGGCCCCCAGCATGTTGTCGGGACCCAGGCTGGGCTCCCATGGCGTGGCCCTTCTGCACAGCCCAGGGTCTGCGTGGCGGTGCTGGCGCAGCTTCTACTTCCTTGATTCCCAGGAACCACCGGGAGAGAGGCCACAGCACGTCACAGCACGCCAGTCCGTCTGCATGGCGGTTTATTTCCTTCAGAGGTAGGGCAGCCAGATGACACGCTCGGCAACACGGCCAGGATGTCACCGTTCTCAGACTCGCCCCCAGAGCCATTCTGCATTTGCACTTTTCCCTGTTTTAAGTCCTTTTTGGCCCCATCGTCATTGAGTGTGTTTCCTCTGTTGTGAAGTGCCAGATCAACCTTTTCTCCTTTGTCTTCACACGTCTTCGTGATCTTGCTGCCTCGCAAGAGCCTTCCACATGAAAGACGTAACGACGGACGCTCGGTTGTCTCTTTAGCAGAGGATGGCAGCATTTTTGCAATCCGAGGTGCAAATGTGCTTCTCCACCATCTCCTCAGAGATGATGTGGACGGAGGAGCACGGGGGATCCCCCTGTGCCCCTGGCCCCTGGAACCACTTCCCTCTCATGTCTAGTCTCATCTGCTGGCTGGGCTGCCTGACCCCTCCTCCAGTGACCCCAAGCCCCTTCTGCTAGCCCAGAGCCCACAGTGACTCTAAGGTAGAGCAGCCCTTTCCACCCAGCCCCAAACTTCCCAGGACGCCACGAGGGCCCTGTGCAGATGGCGGGAGCCACGCTCAGGCTGAGAGCGCTTGGCAGCCGGAACCAGACTGCCCGCCTTTGATTGCACGGGGAGGCGTCCCAGCTGCTGCCGTGGCCCAGAGGCAGGTGGCTGGCCACCGTGCTCGACCCGGCCGGTCGGTCTGCCCTCCGCAGAGGGCCAGAGAAGGCTCGAGGCCAAGAACGACCTTGGCAGCTGCCCGCGGTCGTCGCTACCTGCTCTCCCGGGTATGGGGGACGCCCGGCCGGCCGGCTGCATGCGAGATTTCCCAGCCCTCTTTCATCCGGTTGCGGGAAACTGGCATTCCCTCTGATTTCACGGCTGCCCGGAGCACATGTTAGGATGAATGAGGGACAAGCCGTGTAATGAGGTGGGATTTAAGCGCCAGCAGGGGTATGACAGGGGAAGTGAGGGCCTGAGATTCTGACAGAGGTAGTCAAGTGGCAGAGGGGGGGTCCGAGGGTGTGGGAGCCAGAAGCAGCCCAGGAAGGATGGGACGGAATTTACTGATCCCAGGGTTGAGGTGGGCAGATGGGCCACGGGCCCCACCACGGGCCTGTGGGGGGCAGCCAGCAGCTCTTGTGACCACGCCTGGCTCCGGCATCAGTGCCTCCTGTGGGGCACAGGTAGGCCAGCTGGGGCCTTTGGACTAGACACAGCAGGGATGGGGGTCTTACTCCTTTGGCACCTTAGTTCCAACCCTTGGAGGCCTCTTCTCCCATTTCCTATTTATTACATGCCTTGCTTCATATTTGAGACTTAAGGGAAAACGGATTCAAGCAGCAAGAGGCTTCTTTGTCTTTTTCCTTGTGTTCTATGAGGGTCTGTGGGAATGGCCCCTTCTGAACAAACCCCCAACTCCACTATAGCTATGAGCCCCCCATTCTGCCTGATGGCTGTGCACGCTCAGTTGGTGCCCAGGGTTTGTGGAAGGAAGGAAGTGGGGGGGAGGGAGAAGCCCTTGGGCTTGAACGTGACCTAAGGCCACCCCAGTTTCTCAATCCCTGACTGCTCCCTGGGACTCCCAGTGCCCACTGTGCTCTCACCCAGGAGGTGCCTCAGACCATGCTGACCACCTGGGGAACTCACAGAGGGTTTCACTGCTATTGAGTGTGTTTCCTCTAGCGTGAATCACCAGGTCAGCAAACACACCAACAGCGTGTAACAAAAGTTCCTGTCATTGCCTAATGTCCTGGCTGCCGGCCCCAGGGTTAGGGTGGGGGCCCTCTAGCTTACTTCACCTGCAGCTTGGTCCACAGGGACTCTAGAACGTCACGCCACTCTGTGGCATGGTGACCATTGCCCTAACATTTACAAATAGGAATATGGTTTGCTGGTTGGCTGTTTTGAGAGCACTGAGTCCGGAATTTGGGGGGCAGTGCATGGTGCAGGCTAATACTCACAAGAAGACTCCCCATTGAGTGCTATGAGAGCTTTTGCTGAGATTTTAGAAATCGGTTTGTTTTAAGTTCTGAGTCATATAAACACTGAATTTGACGTGCCGGCCGGTGTCATGGTGCAATGGCCTTGTGGGAACTGCTGACCTGGACTCAACTTCTCTGGCCGTAGGGACCCTTCAGTGCCCTGGAAGTCACTTTGGAGCCCCAGGGGAGAGCTCAGGGGCCAGGCGGTGAGCATGGGGGAGCCTCTCCTGCTGTGCCCCCTGCCCGAATCACCCATTACTCCGGGGCTGAGGGGGCCAGGGGTGACTGAGCCATGCAGCGCCTGGTGGAGAGACTGGCACCCACCCACCCACCCACCAATGTCCATTTCCTTCCCTCCAAAAAAAATACGCAAGCAGGTCTGGGTCTCTCTTTCGGGCTTGACGATGACAAACTTTAAAAGAATTACTGGCTGACATAAAAAAGCTTCAGGAGAGGCACTTCCTGCTCATCTCTGAGGACAGAGTATGAGCTCGCTCAGGGGCAGCCATGCTCCGTCTCAGCTCTGGGTGGCTCAAGGGCATTGGCAGAGAGGCCAGGTGAAGGCAGCCCACCAGCCCGGGACCACCGTGGAACCCCACCGCCCCTTCCCAGGAGGAGGCACACGGCCAAGCATGCATTACTGCAGCTGCGGCCAAGATGCCAGGCTGAAGGGAGGGGTCTCCCAGGGAGGGATCCCCTCCCTGCCCCTCTCCTGCTTAGCACCAGGTGGGGCAACACGCAGGAGCATGCGTGAGACAAAGGGGCTCCTCCAGGCTGGTGAGGGCTACCAGCTGAACACACTCGAGCGCAGAGGGCTCCTATAGAAACGCGAGTGCGTGGTTCCTGGGGTCATGGGGAGGTGGGCGGGCTGAGGGATGGCGGTGGCCTGCAGTCCTCCCTGGTTGGAGGGCCCCCCGGCCCCCCATCGTTGTCCCCAACACCATTAGCCTCATCAGGGGTCCACGCGGGAACGTCGTGGGGGGCGGGCGGCACGTAGTACGGGCTCTCGGTAGAAGTTTCAAAGTGGTAGTTGGACGAGAGGACAGAAAACCAGGCCACCAAGTCCAGAGGAGACAGGCATCTCGGCTCATGGTACACGCTTTCCAGGGCCCAGAAACAACCCCATCGTTGGTTTACACACAGAAGGACGAACACAGCTTGCTTAAGATCGAGATGGGGAAAAGAGAGCAAAGCCTTCACCGGCCAAGGCGTTGAGCTGTGCTGATCTGAAACATCCCTTGCACCCAGCCCAGGCCATCTGAGGCAGGGCCTGGGACTCTCCCGGAGACGGGTATGGCAGGGACAGAGAACCATCCAGAAAGGCTGGGATTCGGGTGGTCACACCGTAACCTTGGCTTCCCGCTGCCCTGAAGCTTTGGCCCAGACGCACCCTGTCCATTCTCGACAGAAATCTAAACGGAAACTGGGCTCAAACTTAGGAGTGTCCACGCTCGGGCACCCCCTTCCCGTCCGTTCTCTCCCCACCCCACCTCCCCGCAGACAGCCTGTGATCCAGGCCACAACCAGTTAACTCCGCAGGGCAAATCCCAGGCCCACGCAGGCTGACTGTCTTCACTCAGCGCCCTAATCGGCACATCTGCAGACAGGAAATCCTTGCGGAGTTCCCAGTCTATTATCTGAGACACCTGGTGTGGGCGGGTGATTCAGAGACAAACAATGAGCGCGCCCCCTGCACAGCAATTAACTGCTTTAACTACTAATGTGTTTAATCCTTCACGTGGGGATCAAGGCTGCACAGAGGAACAGGACTCAAGAGTCCTTGGCTGCCAGGCTCACGCCACGGGCTCCGGGGCCTCCACGTCCGCTGCCCTGGCCGGCCATGGGCTAAGACAGCAGGCACAGTTCCGTGTGGGAAACCCTCGCCGCAGGCTTGCGGGCCCTACTGTGTGTGTGTCCCTGGGGAGCACGGGGTAGCCTTCCCTTTTTTTTTTTGGTTTTTAAACCCATGTCAAAGAAGCCTGGCTTGTACTGACAGAACGCCTGTTCCCTTAAGGAAAGCCACCCCTGGAGTAAACTCTCCTGGGCGGTATTTCATGTTTAGCCTTTCGGATGGGATCGGACGTCCTTTGAGAGTCGAGATGATGCCTGGCTAAAGGCTTATCCGTTTACCTGGCTGAGAATATCCCCAGCTGCCACATGGGGAAGTGGCTCCCGAATGTTTACAGAACTCTGGCCCCAGGAGGGGGTGGACGGTAGAGGCAGCACAGGCCCATGCGACCGTGGAAGGCGTGCCAGGACTGCCCATGCCAGTCCAGAAGGCAGGGGTCAAAGGCCAAGGGCTCTGCCGAGCTTCCACCCACAGCATAAATCACCCTGGGCAGACAGTCTGGGGGATGCTCTTTTTGGAAATATAAAACAAAACAAACTCCCGGGAAGGTGGCGTGGGAGTATCTGTGCCCCAGGAGCTTTGCCGTGTGGGGGTGTGGCTAGTCACTGCTGGGACCCCAACAGGGAGCTGGGGGGACCCCAACAGGGAGCTGGGGGGACCCCGAGGCTTCCCCGGCCCTCTGAGCCACATGGGGTGGGGCAGGGCATATGGAGAATGTCAGGGAGACAAATGGGGGTGCAGTTCAGATGGGAGGGGAGGAACTGGCCACCTCACCATTTAAGAGGGAATTTAAGATAATAAAGATCAGTTTTACTGCCGGGTTGGAAAAGTGACCTCATTTTCATAATGTTCATCTTCAGAAAATGGTTTACAATTTTATAATTTGATCAGGAAAACAGCTTTAGGTAAGTTAGCAGCTTTGGGGTCAAGATGCGCTGAATTCAACGGTGGGGCATTTCTGAGCTCGTCAAATCTCTTCTTGTGTCTACTGAACAAAGGGAAGGGGTTCCGGTACCTCTGGCCAGTTTGCTTTCGTTTCTTATTTCCATTTGTTCTGAGCAACTCGGGGATGCTTTTTTGGAAATGTCCAACTTTGTGAGGAGATGTGTCTGCCCCCGCCCCACCCTGGATGGTACTTCTGGGGGCTCGGCACAACATGCTGCCCTGATCTGAGCCGCTGGTCCTGTGTCCAGGCTCACCGAGGAAAGTCAGCTGAACAGACTTAATGCAAAAGGGCCCAGGGACTTAGAAACACTGGGAGAAAGCGAGAAGCTGATTGTTTTGACTTTTAACACGTAAGCTGACAAGATAATCAGGAGACTTAGAATCCCCAAATAAAAGCCTCTGGTATCAATCAGCAGGTGGGGAGTTCCGAGTGGCCTCACTGTACCCACTCACCAGTGCCCTTGCCAAACAGGACCCAACAGATGGTGGATGCCTAGCCACAGCATCAGGCCCTCACACACACACCCCCAGCTGGCCACAGCCACAGCATCGGGTTCTCACTCTATCCAGATGGTCACAGCATCAGATCCTCACTCCACCCAAATGGCCACAGTCACGGTGTCTGGCCTGTATTCCACCTGGATGGACCACGGCCACAGGATCAGGCTCTCACTTCATCTGGACAATTGAAACCACAGCACTGGGCCTCAGTCCACTAGGACAGGCCACAGCACTGGGCCCTCACTCCACTTGGATGGCCACAGCTTTTGGCCCTCATTTCACCTGGACAATCACAGCCACAGCACTGCGCCTCAGTCCACTTGGACAGGCCACAGCATCAGGACAGCCCTGGCCACGGCACTGGGCCTTCACTTCACCAGTTGGCCATGGCACTGGGTTCTCACTCTACCGGGTGGCCACAGCTTCAGGCTCTCATTCCATCTAAAGGGTCACAGCATCAGGCCCCAGTTCCACACTGTGGGGCCACGGTGTCAGGCCGCACTGCATCCAGATGGCCACGGCATCAGGTCCTGATGCCACCCGGATGGCCACGACGTTTGGCCTTCACTCTACCCAGAAAGCCCAGCTGTGGCACCTTTTCTCAAAGCCCAGCTCCCCTCCAGGCTGCCCTTCTCACCCTTCAGAGACCACCGAGGCCCAGGCCCCAGGTAGGGGTCTCCTCTGGCTGCATTTGCACTCTCCACCCTTCTCCTCTGATGTGGGCTCGGGGGCCATGGCCTGGCTGCTATTGCCTATGGTGGGACAACAGGACCCCCCTGCACAGCCACACATGCTCAGCCCTCGCCTCCACAGAAAAGGGGATGCACCACTCAGAAGAGAGATTAGGATGCAAGGGTGAACCCCATGGCACAGGCAAGGGAGCGCCAGCCAGGATGCTGGCCAGGAGGAGCCCTTGGCACTGTCCCCAGACAATGGCTTTTGGGAGTTGCAAGGTGATACCTCACCATGGTGGCCCTCAGAGCCCAAAGTGACCTGCCGGGCAGGACCGGTAGCCACGGAAATGCCAGGTGGACTGAGAGCTGCCAGCATGGAGCACCCATGGGATGTGGACCTCGTGGCTAAAAGAACAGCTAGCTTAGACCCCGAAGGAAACATCTAGGATGGGTGACAAAACTCTCATATCAATCCCTCAAAGAGAGTTGGGAGACCTGCTTGGCCTCTCTTAGGGGCGACCCCCTTCCTGCCTGCTTCAGCTTGCAGCTCAACTTTGATTTGTGTTTTCAGAATGGCACTCAAGAGTTCTGGGGAAAAGTGGAGTTGGCGTGCTGGGGGATGGCAGGCTGAGCACAGGTGTCCATGCCACCCCCGTTGGATGGACCTGGAGGCATGCTGCATTGGTGGCCGCCCCATCTGAAGCTTGGCAGAAAGAGGGAGATCCCCACAAGGCGACAGGAAGGAGGGTGGGAAGCCCCACTCCAGAGATGGGAAGGGGGAGGAGACCTGCTCTGTACACTGCCATTCCCCAGCCTCTGCCAAGAGAAGACTAAGATGGGGGCACACATGGCTTGATGCCACCCTTACCGATGGCCCACAGGACGGTGTCAAAGGTGCCTGTGTCCTCCTTGCCAGAGACGTGGTCCTCCCAGGTGACCTGCAGGCGACCATCCAGAAGTTTCCGCAGGTGCAAGGGGGTACAGCCCCGGAGGAAGTGGGTGCCATGAGATGCCATGTGCTCTGTCACGAGGGAAGCCATTTGCTGCAAGGCACAGAGAACGTTGTGAGTATGGCCGTGGGGCAGACTGTGGCCTGGAGGGGAGAGACTCTGCCCTGCCCTGCTTGGGGCGGCCCCAAACAGGTAGTCCTGGCCATGTCTTGGCATGACCCATGTTGCGACGGACACCAAAGAGGCACTGAGCCTGGCGCCACCAAAGACGCCCTGCCGAGCTGGGAGAGGAGGGCTGGGGGCTGAGAGGAGAATGTCTTGAGAGGACAGTGCCCACCGGCCCTCCTGGAAGGTGAGCTCACATAGACTGCTCCCCCCACCCCTCTTTCTCTCTGGGAGGCTGGGGGCTGGGCCAGGAGAGCGGCAGGCTTCTTGGACTCCCAGCTGACCTGGGCCCCCAGTTCTGGACTCACGTGGCCTTTTTGCTCTTACTTGATGCTAATTCATTTAGGCTTCGCTAAAAATGACAACAGAGAAAGAACCCCCTTCTCCTGTGGGGTGGTGGTCCAGGGGCTCTGTGGGCAGTGCTGTCGGGCCTCTTGTGAGCAGACGGTGAGTGTAGGTGAACTGAATTGTATACCCCAGTTTGGATAAGTTCTTGGTCTTGGTTTGCATTCTGGTGAGTGGGGGACCCATTGGGAATAGGATCTTTTTTTTTAAAAGATTTATTTATTTATTTATTTATTTCCCAACCCCCCCTTGTTTTGCACTTGCTGTCTGCTCTCTGTGTGTTCTGTGTGTGTCTGCTTGTCTTCTCTTTAGGCAGCACTGGGAACCTATCCTGGGACCTTCCCGGGTAGAGAGAGGCGCTCAATCTCTTGCGCCACCTCAGCTCTCTGGTCTGCTACATCTCTTATCATCTCTCTTCTGTGTCTTTTTTTGTTGTGTCATCTTGCTGTGCCAACTCTCCATGCAGGCCAGCACTCCTACATGAGCCAGCACTCCTGTGCAGGCCAGCTCTCTGCTCAGGCCTGCTCACCGCACAGGCCAGCTTGCCTTTCACCAGAAGGCCCTGGGAAACGAACCCTGGAACCCCTATATGGTAGATGGGAGCCCAATCGCTTGAGCCACATCTACTTCCCGGGAATAGGATCTTAAGATGTGACTTTGGTTAAGGTGTGGCCCCACTGAGTCGGAGGGGGGGCTTTACTCCGTATTCCCAGGGGTCCTTTAGAAGCAGAGGGAAAACAGAAGGAGAGAAGAGCAGCCACAGACCTGAAGTCAACAGAACCCAGAAGAGAGAGGAGAAGAGGCCACCATGTTTGTGCATTGCCATGGGATAGAAAAGCCAAGCACTGAGGGTGGCCAGCGGCCAGCCCCAGAACGCCACAGTCTTCGGGGAGAAAGCATCACCTAGCTGACACCTCGATTTTGGACTTCTCCTGGCTCCCAAACCAGGAGCTGATCAATTCCCATTGTTTAAGCCAACTCCATTGCACCACATTTGCTTGAGCATCCAGGAAACTCAGTGAACATGCCCTACGGCCCTGGCTCTGCAAGACGGTGGACCCTCTTTGCAGGGGCCAGGGGACATCTGCCATATTGATATGATGACCCCAGACTTCAATTTTAAAAGGTGGCTTTACCTTGATGACTAGATACAAAAAAACAAAAAACAAAAACAAACCTCTACCACCCATCACAATTGTGGGTCACAATGTCCCACGTACCCTAAACCGTCCACAGAAGCCATGGGGCAGTATCCTTGAGCTCCAAATACAGCACACTCCGAACTGGTGCGGCTCCCTGACAGTCCCACTCTGACAGCATCACCCTCCCCACCAACAGGCTGCTCGCCCAGGCTGCACCCTTCGGGCTGGGCTGACAGTGGGCTCCCGGCTTGCGTGCCAGCTGACTTTGGTTTGGGACAGGCCTGGTTCACGCCTTGTCTCACTTCAGTCTGGAACGGGCCTGGTTTTTGCCTTATTTTACTTCGGTCTGGGATGGGCCCTGCTCGCATGCTGTCTGACTCGGGTCTGGAGCGGGTCTGGTTCATGTGTTATCTTCCTTCTGGGACAGGGTGCCACTGCTGCTGGCTGATGACTGCCTCTTGGCATCAGGTTTATCCAGGGCCTTGCTAGCTTCCCACCCACTCCTCCCAGCTGGTGCGAGACCACTGCCCCACCCCCATGGGGTCCCCAACGAGGCTCGAGAAGGAGGGAGCAGGGAGTTGGGATTTCTGAGCTGCTGCCTCCACCGACTCCTGTGTCCATGTTGCAGCCAGAGCATGGGAGCCACGCCTATGTCAGGAGGCCCAGTTTGGGGACCCCCTCTGCCCATGCTGCACACACTCACCTGCCTTAAACCCTGTGGCACGTGCACTTTTATATTTAGTCCAGTAATCGACCCATTCGACTCAAGTTTAGGCCAGCTCCTAAAGATGCGAATCGTTCCCCTGTTCACACTACACGTGTTTGGGGTGGAAGGGGGCAGGGGCTGGGGGTGGGGGGATACAGGTACCTGGTCGAAGCCACGAAGGGGAATGCTGCGCATCATCAAGGTAGGGTCCAGGCCGAGGCCGGCGAGGAAGCCAGCGCACTCCAGGGCAACGTCTGCCAAGGCCAGGTTAAGGAACACAGATGGGGTCAGGGAATGGGGTCCGGGGGGTAGGGCAGAGGGGCCAGATACCTGAAACCTGCCAGGAGGAGGCTCCCCACACAAGCTGCGAGACACCCCCCTTGCACGCTTTGGGGGTGAAGGTCTTCTTTGGCACCTGTGGGAAAGTCCAGGCCTCCTCTGGACCCCCATTTCGTGGGCCCGCATTCCGTGGGGTCTCTGTGGGGCTAGAGAGTCGCTGGCTGGAGCTCCCAGGGAGGGACAGCATATCCATGAGGGACACAAGGTCACCTCCCAGCTGCTCCCCCAGGGCCCCTCTCCTAACCCAGCCATGCCTGCGCCTCCTACCCGGACCCTCCCTCATTTTCTTACTCCCTCTGAATGAATGGGGACTGCTTTCAAGGGAGGCCCATCTGCCTCATGCCCCGTGTCCAGCAGTCTGGCCAGGTTGGCCACCTTGGGGCGAGTCTCCAGAAAAAGGCCGGAGCCACACAGGGTTGGCCTCGGGTTGTCCCCAGATCACTTGTCAACCTGCCCGAGCGGCCCCCCTAAGTGCTTGTCTGAGGGCAGCAAAGCTCATTCCCTGACAGGGGCGGTGAGAGGACCTCGGGGGCTGGAGTCTCCATGTCTTCTCAGGACGGTGACGACCGCCCACGGTAGCAAAGGATACAGCTGGCCCCAACCACCAACCTGTGACAGAAACAAGCAGAGGGAGGACAGCATGAGTCTCGCCATGCGTCCCTCGGCAGAGGCCTCATGGAGGGCGGGCCTGGAGGAGACCTTTGTGTGAGGTGCTTTGTGTCAGCACCAAGCTAACTCTTCAAACAGGGCTTGTGAGCAGGTACGAGACATGTTTTCCCTAGGCCGCAGCTGCGAGGGACCATCTGACAGATGTGCCTCTGAGGAAGGAAATTGCCGGGCGGTGAAGGATGTCAGTGACAGAGAGGGCGCGTGGACGTCCCAGGAAGGCTGATGCGAGACCCGTGTGGGTGCTGAGGAGGCCGAGGAGAGTCCAGTTATGGGAGACAGGAGGGTTTTCTTCAGTCCCAAGGTGAGTGCCATCGTGGGATTACACGGGACCTCCCAGAACTGGAAGGATGGCGTGGGGGGGCTCTTGGGGAAGCCCCTTCTGGACAGAATGCTCTAGAACCACGGAAAGCGGTACGTACCCACCCATCCTGCCACACATGGGCCCGGGGCCAGAACCAGCCCCCTCAGAGCTCATTTGGTTAAAAGCCAGGGCTGGGGACCCCCTGGAGGCCAACATACGACTTGGGAACCCAGCAGAATCCTATTAAATATTTCCCTGGTCATTTAAATCCTCAAAGCCACACTTCGTGTTTATACACACACACACACACACACACACAATCCCCAAATGCACACATATGCACAAGCACACACACTTGCACACACACACATGTACAGAACCCAGCTCGGGACGAGAGCTCCGTGCCGGGCAGCGGCTGCGTGGGTGGGCGCATCAGATCACCCCTCAGCGTTTGAGCAGGAGGGAGGTGATGTCAGAACGGGATCAGCCCGGTGTCAGCGCTAATCCTGGCAGGTACTAATGATATAATTCCATTTCAAAAAGGCGGATCCCTGGGAAGACTTCTGCAGGTGCCCTGCGGGAAGCAACCAGTGCACAGCTTCCTCCCAGGGGGATGGCGGTGAAAACCGCACGGAGTCACTGGATGGGCAGCCCCGTCCGGCCCTGGGCCACATGCTCAGCGGGTCAGAAAAGGTGAGGGGGGCCCCAGCTGGCCTCCCCAGAGTCGAGAAGCTTCCAGGCCCCACACCGGGCTGGGCTGCTCCAAAGAAACAGACACACGTGCATATATCATATATGTATCTATATGACATGTGTGCACGCAAAAACATGTGTGATACATGCATCTCTATACGTGGGCATCTTTTCAAACTGACGAAGCCCCAACTCTTTTGGACTTGATGGATATGGTGAAAGGTATGTCTTTTTGAAGATAAAAAATTACTAGTTACTTCAAAAAGACAAACCAGCATTCAGCTTCTTTGAATAGCCTGCCCTGAATGCACAAATTAAATTGGTTAAAGGCACTGACACTGAGCAGGGTGCTCCCGGCTTCAGCAGGCTGCCTGTGTCAGTGCCAAGGAGGGTGCTGAATTCCCCTCCACAGTACCTGGCCCATCTCTACCCAACCCGTAGCCTCCGAGCCTCTGTGACGTGGCAAATGTGCCTGGGCCCACCCTGAGGGTCCCGTGCCCTATCATAGCCACCCCAGGGACACACGGCCAGGACCCCGCCTGCACAACGGTGGTTGGGCCAGGCCTCTGGGGCTTTCCCATCCCATGGCCGGGGACACAGCCTTTGGGTCTCCTGATTTGGGCAAAACCGTTCTCAGTTTCCACAGACCACGGGCACCTCCCTGGTGGCCAACAGGGATTGGCGTGGGCCAAGTTGTCCACTTTGCCCCTGAGCCCTTTGGCCCCTGGGTGCAGCGGGCCAAGAGTGGGGGCCTCTCCTGGGCTTCGAGAGCCAGAAGGGTCAAGGTTATGGCTTCACTTGCCTCCTCTCCCATCAATGCATCCAATTACGTGACTGTTCCTTTTCGGGAAGGTAGACAGGGATTCTCTGGTTGAGCCAACCAGGCTGAAGGAGGAAAAGGCTGGTGAGGAAATAGATGCCAAAGACTCTGGGTCCCAGGGAGGGTAGTGTCCCAGAAGGCTGGGACCCTGTTTGGTTTTTTTCATGGTCACTTCGAAACGGAAGATGGGGCTTCTGCTGCCCACTGTTGAGCCACTTGGACTGCCTGCCTTGGCCCACCACCCAAATAAAAACCAGGGGATGGTGGCATTAGCCACAGCAGAAGGCCCCCCGCTTGGTTCTGTGGGCCCCGAATTCAGCATTTGGTTGTTGGCAGGAGCTCACGCTCTGTCCCTTTCTGTATGTACGTAAATATTTTGTGCAGAGGCCTCTACTGTTGACTTCCCTTCTTATAGGGCAGGCCTTTTTCTTTTTCTTTTGTGGTACCGGGGGCTGGAGATTGAACCCGGGACCTCGTATGTGGGAAGTCTGTACTCAACCACTGAGCCACATTGGCTCCCCTGTTTTGGCCCTTTTGTCCGTCTGCTTGTTGTTGTTTTTTTGTTTTTAGGAGGCACCAGGAACTGAACCCAGGACCTCCCATGTGGGAAGCAGGCGCTCAACCGCTTGAGCTACATCCTCCCCCCATGGGAGGGCTTTCTAGTTTGAGTCTGAATGGGGGAGGAAGCAGAAATGAAAGGCCTAATTCGGGCCCCTGAATCCCCAGGCTTAAAGAGCTCTCCATCTGCTTCTCAAGTTTGAAGGCCCTTACCTGCTATCTGAGGGGCATACCCACATGAAGCGAGGCCTCACGGTGCCTGGCAGCCCTGAGGCTCAAGAAACGCCCCGAGCCACTGGCACCCCCAGGGAAGCAGCGCCCCCAAGGCCTCCTTCCCGACAGACCCAGGAGCTGATCTCAGACCTAATGGGGCCCTGTGGAGGTGCCTCCTCAGGCCAAATCCAGCGTCTGTCCAGTCAGCCCCAGGCCCGCATGACTCAGCCACGTAAGATATGCAAGGCCGGACGGGCAGCGGGTGCCCCAAAGTGTGGGGAGCTGAGTCCCAGGCAGGCGGCTCCCCCCCACTTCTGCTGGCTGAGAGGATGTCACACCAAATGAAAGTGGTGGCCACACAGAAAATGTGGCAATAAAGTGATAGCAGGCTGATTAAATAAATCACTGCAGTTCCTCAGAAGAAAAAATTTACCTCCTTCCAGGTTCTATGCTTAGGAAGAGCGAAAAATGGTTACCGTACACCTGGCTGGCTTCTGAGAGTTCTAATAAAAAGTTAAAAAAAGGTTCGTTCCATGACGGACTCTGATAAGCAGTGTTAATAACTCAGCCAGATTTATGAAAACACTCTCGTCGTTCCATTCGCTGATGAAGTCTGCACAGACCCTGGGAATTCGACGGGGACAGAAAGCATCAGTCTGGTAACGGGGGGGACAGCAGGGGGTCCCCGCACTCCGTGAACCACGTGGGGCCCAGAAGTGGGGCAGCAGGATATGCATGGTCCTGGGAGCTGCCTGCAAACGGCGGCTCGATCACCTCGTCGGCTTGGCTGTGTGGGAAGAGCCGTCCCTGGATGTCCACAGCACGGCCAGAGAAAAAAGTGACGTGGCTGAAGTCAGCCCAGACCTGTTGGCTCAGAGCCTGGATATGCAGATATGGCACTGGGAGAGGGTCAGGGTAGAGTGACCAAGGTGCCTTACAGTGGGGTACTTGAACCCCAAAACCTGGTAGTAAGGAAAAGGGCAGAGCCAGGGCCTTGGAGGCCAGGAGGTCAAAGGTCAGGGAACCCCAGGTTGGGTGGGTGGATGGAACCCATGTTTCTGCAGGGTACAGAGGCTTTGCAGAGAGCTGCCCCAGTGAGCAGGGTGAGCAGGAAATAGCATAGGACATGGGGTCAGTGGTACAGGTCAGCTCAGCACCTCTGCTCCCATGTCCCCAAAAGTACAACGACTCTCTGCCCTGGGGTCTGCTGCACGCCCCTCGCAGCACTTGGACTTAGGCAACCCAGAGCCTGCACAGTTCACCTGCAAGGAGCTTCAAGGAGGAGCTGCCTTTCGATCTTCCACATTCCTTATTCCCTCCCCTTGCAGGGGCTCATCTGTTGAATGGACTCTTGGCCACACCAGACCCACATCCCCACAAACCCAGAGCCACGCTGGCCACTCACCTCCCTGAGTCCTCGGCTACACTGGTCACTCAACCCTGAGCCCACAGTCATGCTGGCCCATGTTGGCCCCATGTCCCTGCTGAGCCCACCCTTGAGCCCTCAGCCATGCTGGCCACTCGCTTCCCTGTGTCTTCAGCCACCTGTGGTCACTCACCCCCAAGTCCTCAGCCATGCTGGCCCCATGCCCCACACCCCAAACACTCAGCCATGCCAGCTCCATGCTGTCCCCATGTCCCCTCGAGGTTGCTCATCTTCTCTGAGCCCACAGATGGAGATGGGGTGAATCAGACCCGGGCCCAGCCTCAGAGGGCAGGGGAGGGTCCCTGAGGCTGGGCTGCTTGGGTGGCCTTACAGGGCAAAGGTGGCATTAGGTGAAGCAGGAGGCTGCAGAGCCGCAGGCTCCACTGCTGGGCCTGATGCACAAGAACCTGAAGCAACTGGTCACTGTGGCTTACACAGACACAGCTTGAAAAGAACTTTCCGGCATCAGGGACTCAGTGGGGAAGGGCCACTTGTGGGGAGGGAGGTTGGTCCTCGCGCATGGTTGTAGAACACGCGAGGGGCCTGGGGCGGACAGGCCCATCTGTGGGTTCCCAATAGGCCTTGCAGCGCCCACCGCCGAAGGGAGGCGCAGGCATGGGCGTCTGCTGAGGCGCACTCGCGCCACGCACATGGGCAGGCAGCCGTCCCTAGCAGAGCTTGCCCGGAGCCGGCTGCCAGGCCTCCTGGTTGGGGCCAAGGTTGAAACGTCCCCACACAGCTCTGGGAAGCACTCAGGGCCCAAAAAGCAGCCCTAGGGTCCATATTAATTTCAGCTCCGTTTTAAAGGCGAGGTAAAATAAACACAGGGAATATTTATAAGGCAAATAAATCTGGCAGAAACAGCCCCTCCAAGTGTGAGCAGCAACCTCCCCCTCAGCCCCAGCCCAAGCTGATAAAATACAGAAATGCTACTGTAGGCCCTCCAGGCTTATTTTGACTACAGCTGAGGAATGTAACATGTAAACACTGACTCCTATATTACACTGTTACAACTTGCATTAACAGCACGGGACAAAAGCGGCATTTTCACAGAAGCATCGTACAAGGGTATATCTCCAGCTTAATTTTTAGAAAAAACCATTTCCTCACATAAATCATCCTCAGAACGCAGCGGGTGACTGATACATTGCAAATGCTTTTTTTCCCCCCTGAAACAATAACATACCTAGATTCCTTCTAAACGAAAGAGCTTTAAAAAAAAAAAAATCTTCTAAATGTTTTTTTTTTTTTTTTTTCCCCCTGGAGAAAATAAACACTGCAGTTTCTCTCCTGACTGAAATATCTGGGGCGGGGTCTTCCTGGCCGCTCCGGCTGCCCCTAGCACACACTCACAGACGAGATGGCCCTGTGCCCGCGGCTATCCTGCTGAGTGGCACAGGACCCTCCGTCTGGCCAGGGCTGCCCCATGCACCGGCCGTGCACTCAGCCTCCCCTCAGATCTGGTTTCCCTCAGTCCCGGGCTCCCCCAGACCTATCCTCCAATCATGACCAGCCTCCCCTCAGACCCAGCCACCCTCAGATCTGGCCTTCCTCAGACCTGGCTTCCCCTCACACCCAGTTGTCCTCATACCCAGCCTCCCCTCAGTCCTGGCCTTCCCCCAGACCTAGCCTCCAATCACGACCGGCCTCCCCTCAGACCTGGCCACCCTCAGACCCGGCCTCTCCTTACCACCGGACTCCCCCTTACACATGGCCTCCTCTCAGACTCAGCCTCTGCCTCAGCCCTGGCCTCCCCTCCCATCTGGCTTCTCCCAGACCTGGCCTCCAGTCACACCTGGACTTCCTCCCACCCGGCCTCCCACCACAAGAACTGTGCAAGACCAAGATGCAGCACTCACTGACATTCCGCGATGGGCTAGAGAAGGTGACCTGAGCCAGGCACCAAGCAGCCCACGGTCAGTCACGGTTCCTCCTGATAGTCATGAAGAGGCTTACGCTTTGTTTCCAAGTTCCACCAAGAGGAAGTAACAGGAAAGAAAACCAAGAGGATCTGGAGACCCGTGGAAGGCCTCTTGCCTGTGTGGCCACAGGGCTTCAGAGGGCGGCCCTGGCAGAGTTGAGGGCCAGGGGTGGATGGGGCCTTCGGTGTGGTCAGCGCCAAGGGGCTGGGCAGTCAGTGGACAGCTGGGACAATTGCAGGCTGGTCTCTACCACACCCCCACCACAGACAAACTTAAAAGACTTAAAAGAAAATCTGATCTGTCAAAGCCATAAAAGAACATACATGGGAAGCGGCTGTGGCTCAATCAGTAGGGCTCCCGTTTATCATATGGGAAGCCCCGGGTTCGGTTCCCGAGGCCTCCTGGTGAAGGCAGGCCCGCCTGCACGGCGTGGTTAGCTGCAAGGGGGGGATAAATGAATAAATAAATAAAATCTTTAAAAAAAAAAAAAAAAAAAAAAAAGAACATACAGGAGGTTTTTTTTTTTCCCCTTCACAGTTTAGGGAATAGGGGTTGCCTTTCTGAATATTCAATAAATCTAAAAGCCATTAAGCATAAAAAGAGATTTTAAGTTTAAAAAAAAAAAGAAAAAACCATTTGTACATCGCAGGATATTGTAAAACCAGTTAAAAGACAAATGACAAGCCGACAAAACCTGCACCATACATGCCATGGGATTACATCCTTAATATGAAAACCACTTGAAAGATAAGAAAGAGGTGAGGAAAGTGCTAGAAACGCAGGCCAAGAATCAAGCTGACTCACATCCACACACACCACAAGACACACTCACACATGCACATACACAAAGACCCACACAGATTCTCACACAGGTACGCAGACGAACTCACACACATTTGCACACTCACAGATTCTTACGTGGACACACTGGCCCACACTATCACCAAAACACACACAGAGACACACACACAGACATACTCCTTTAAGGCACACTTCAGTAAACTCCAAAAAAAAAGCTAGGTTAATGTAAGCAAAAATTCAAACCTTCTGCATGAAGGAAAACATCACCCAGTCAAAAGACAAGGCACAAGAAGCGGATGTAGCTCAAGTGGTTGAGCACCTGCTTTCCACATGGGAGGTCCTGGGTTCAGTCCCCGGTGTCTCTTAAAGACAAAGAAACAAACAGCAAGCAAAGAAGCCAACTTAGGGGAGTCGATGTGACTCAGTGGTTGAGCGCCGGCTTCCCACATATAAGGTCCCGGGTTCATTCCCTGGCCCCGCTTAAAAAAAAAAAAAAAGACAAAACACAGCATGGAGAAAAGTGGGAAGAACTGACAGATGGACAGAAATGAGGGTGGGCAGGGGGAGACACACACAGCCGACAGGAGCAGCCACTCAGCTCCCATGCCCTGGGTGGACACAGTGACAGGAGGAGGTGCTACCTGCCATCTTTCTGCCTTGTGAAGAAGCACATGGAAGCGGGGACAAGCAGGTCGAGAGGCGTAGCCCACCGGGAGAGAAGGCCTGACAGCAAACTGTGTGAAGATGTGAAGGGCACCTACCCTCAGACCCAGCTTCCCTACGAGGAAACACCTGGGACAGGTTTAGAAAATGCCAAAGA
This sequence comes from Tolypeutes matacus, assembly GCA_026826555.1. Classification (NCBI taxonomy): domain Eukaryota; kingdom Metazoa; phylum Chordata; class Mammalia; order Cingulata; family Chlamyphoridae; genus Tolypeutes; species Tolypeutes matacus. Next base: position 3,743,742 of record JAKSZT010054557.1, read on the forward strand.
AACACTTGGGCCAGGTGCCTAAGATGCAGGTTGGAAGTGTTCTCGGCAAAGGTAGGAGCTATGGAGAGGATCCCTGAGGATGGAAGGTAAAATAAACGACACCACATCCGTGACATGGAGCAAAGATGCCTCGGGAAGTGTGAAACCACGACGCCGGTGGCAGGCTGAGTGTGCAGCTCACACACAAACACACACACTCCAACCCACACTCAATGACACACATGCTCATGACCCCCACACACAATGCACACTTGCACCTACACTCCTGCCCACATGCACATGTGTGGACTTATGCACGTGCACGCCCACCTGCATGCACACGCATGTCTGCAGCATGCACACATGCTTGCCTGCCCACTCCTGGGCAAGCTTCTCCAACTGGTCTTTCCTCTCGGGCTGTACCTCTGACAACCAAGCCTCTGCCGCCCTCTGGTGGCCACTCTGGTCCCTGCGCACGTGAAGTGTCTTCTGCACCCCACAGGCAAGGGCGGCAGGGGCCCTGCACCCCCATAACAGCCCCACTCTGTGGCTGCAGAAATGCCCTCAGCGCAGTTCCTCCTGCTCAGGGGTGAAAAACCGCAGGTCTTGTGGGGTCTTTAGATTGCCAGGCAGCTCAATGTGTAAACCAAATGAAAGAAGGGTTGAGGCTGGGGCACGGGACAAGGGTTTCCATGATGACCCAGCCCTGCTTTCCCCTCAATTTGTCCTCCCTGATGTCCTCGAGGGGACCCGCCAGAATGCCTCAGGTTCCTGGGAACCCTGTTTGAAAACCACCGCCCTAGACAACAAACGGCTGATTCACTCCACATGACATTTGTTTCATCACTTCCCAGACAGTCACAGTGAATCAAAAGACCTGCAGAGGGGCCCAGGTAAAGCCTTTTCTTTTTTTTCTTTCTTTCTTTCTTTTTTTTTTTTTTTAATAAAGGTAAAAGAATGTACTGGAAAGAGAGGGCCAAAACAGGGCCCTGACGTTGACTCTGGCGCACAAAAAGATACACATGCATGCACGTCCCGGGCCTTACGTTTTTCCAGGGGATTCCTTCAGCCAGAAGATGTCATCACTCGTAATCCCATATTCCAAGGCCCCTTCGATCTATCAGGAAGAAAGGGCGGATGTGAAAAGAGGACGTCTGGCCCATTGCGCAGACACAACTGGACCAGAGCTGCCCCAGGCGAAGCATGGGGCGGCTTTGCCTGGTCCTCCCCTCATCGCCTGCTCCACATTCTTTCCTTTGGATTTGGCTTCTCTGGGGACAGGAAGGGACCTGTCTCTCTAACGTGGTGCGTCGTCTGCCTGGCGCCTGGACCCGTGTCCTCCTTCGCTGTGACAGCAAGGCTGGCTGGCGAGGGCCCTCCCAGGTGGATGCAGCAGGCAGGGAGAGGAGTAAGGTGGGGCCAACCCTCTCCCCTCTCTCTGCTCTTCAGGAACCCTCCCCTCGATTCAGCCCAGGGTATTTATTTGGCCTGAGGTGGGCGTGGGTCCCTCAGGGACCACCCAGACCCAGAGATGGACCCCACCTGGAAGAGCAAACAAAAGCAGACAGACCAGAGGGCAGCAGCCTGGAGTTCTGGGGAGCAAGACAAGGACCAGTCAGCAAGCTAACGGCAGGGCAAGGAGTTCTCAGAGCTCCTGGTGACAGTGACAAGGAAAAACTCTGGAGTGCCCAAGCAGTGGGGCGGCGGGGCAGCTCAGGCCAAATGGAAGAACGAGTGGCCAGCCAGAGGGGAGCCCATCCAGAGAGAGCGAGCCGCTGCTAGGGGGTGAGTAGCAGGGTGAGAGTCAGGTGTCGGGAGCTGCTCCGACGTGGCAGGGCGTGGAAGGCAGGGGATGGCCTGGAAGTGCAGGGTGGGCCCGAGGCTCATCTCCGAAGGGCACAGCTGAAGGCTGGACCCAGCCGGGCACCAGTCCAGGTGGGCCCTGTGCCCCAGGAATCATACAGATCTCCCCAAGTTCCTGGCAGGAGCCTGCCACCAGCTAGCCAGAGGGAAGGAAGCTGAAAAAGTGTGAGAGACACAAAGAGCTGGGGCCCTCTGAGCGGTTCGTGAGAGTGAGATGTGTTGGTAGAGAGGAAGCGGATTTGACACAGTTTACAATTCCAGTTGGCAAAAAAAATAAAGTCAGGAATTTCTTGGGTTTGCTCAAAGAAAACCAAAAGGTTGGTAAAATCAAAGGGACTGAAATGCAAGCAAGACTCAGCAGCCACCCCAGCAAGGGTGTGGCAAAGGGGTGGGCCTCAGCATCTTCCCAGGCTGGGCTGTGGGAAAGCGCATTGGTCGCTGATTTGCACTCTCCAGGACCCAGAGCTCATACTGCATCCTACCTCTAGGTGAGTGAGAGACAGAGCTGGGAAAACTAGATTTCCACATGTACTTTACACCATACAAAAATGAACTTAAAATGGATCAAAGACTTATATATAAGAACCACAACTATAAAAATCTTGGAAAAAAACACAACTGTAAATCTTAGTGACTTTGAATTTGGCAACAATTTCTTGGATCTGATACTAAAAGTATAAGCACCCAAAGAGAAAAATTGGAATTCATAAAAATTTAAAATTTTGTGCATCCAAAATGGTAAATATTGTATGATTTCTCTTATATGAAATACTTGGAAAGAATAGTGGTTACAGGGGTGGCAGAAGTGGGGAATGGGGAGTTATTGCTACCTGAGTATGAGTTTTACTTTGAGATGATGAAAACTATCTGGAAATAGATAGTAGTGAGAGTTACATAGTATTGTCAAAGTATTTAATATCAAAATAATTGTCCATGCAACTGGAAAAACACCTTGAATAAAAGGGGGAAAAGGTAAAGACAAATGAGTTTATATGGCTAAGAGACTTCAAAATGAGTCAGAAGGTCATCCCAGAGGTAATGCTTATACACATCTCAGCAGAATTGCATAGACTGCCAAAGTGGATACTACCCCCAAATAGTGGGGCTCCTGAGGGCTCTGGAGATACCCAGGTCTTATGGTCAGGGCAGATAGCTCCAGACTTTGGTGCCTTGCCAATGGGCCCTACTTTGGAGTTTGTGCTCCTGAGAGTGACAGAGTTGGACTCAGTTATGGCTTCCCTACACATGGCTCACCTGTCCCTTCTATTTGAACCTATACTTGGTGCTGGAGTTGGTAGGTATATGTCCAAGAGACTTGACTCTTTGGGTTGTCCATGTGCCAGCTGGGCCCTGAGCCTCAGCGGAGCTGCAACATGTACTCTCCAGTTCATTGGACTCAATCAAGAAAACTAACAAGGAGGTGAGGATTGACAACAACCATACCAAGGAACCGAGAGAGCCCACAACTGCAAGCAAGAGAGTCCCATCCATCGGCTGTATGGGATTGAAGCCCCCTCTTAATTAGAGGTGGAGGGGACATTACCAACCCAGAATCCACAGGATTGGGGAATGAACTATGGACTAGAGTAAACTTACTGGTATTATGCAATAGACTTGCTGTGATTCTAGCAACAAGAAATTACAGCATTGATGTGGATGCAGTGGCCACTGGAGGCTCTGGGGGCAGGGGGAGGGAAAGACAGGTATAATGCTGGGGCTTTTTTGGGATTTGGGAATCGTCCTGAATGGCATTGCAATGACAGATATATGCCATTATATATCTTCCCATAGCCTGCAGAATTGTGTGGGAGAGAGTGTAAACTACAATGTGAACTATGGTCCATGTTCAATGGCAATGCCCCAGGATGCGTTTATCAATGGCAATGAATGTGCCACACTAATGAAGGATGTTGTTTATGTGGGAGGGTGTGGGAAGTGTGGGGAGCGGGTTATATGGAAATCCCTATATTTTTTGTGTAACATTTGTGTAATCTGAGTATCTTTAAAAAAATTTTTAATGTATTTAAAAAAATAATTGTGCACTTAAAATGGTTAAAATGATATTGAAGTTATGTACATTTTATCACAATTAAGAATAAATTAACGGGAAATGGATGTGGCTCAAGCAATTGAGCTCTCGCCTACCACATGGGAGGTCCTGGGTTTGGATCCTGGTGCCTCCTAGAGAAGACGAGCAAGACAGTGAGCTGGAATGACAGGCTGGCGTGACAAAGAGACACAAAGAGGAAAGACAATGAGACACACAACAAAGCAAGGAGCTGAAGTGGCTCAAGTGATTGAGCGCCTCCCTTCCACATGGGAGGTCCCAGGTTCAGTTCCTGGTGCCTCCTAAAGAGAAGACAAGCAGACACAGAGAGCACACAGCAAATGGACATATAGAGCAAACAGCGAGTGCAAACAATGGGGGGGAGGGATAAATAAATAAATAATAAATCTTAAAAAAAAAAAATTAATAAAAAAGAAATTAAAAAAAAACTTCTGTGTACCAAAGAACATTATCAAGAAAGTGAAAAGATATGGGAGCCTTATATGATGTTATGCATATGTGTTTTGAAAGTTCACAACTTTTACTATATACTTATTGTTTATGTATGTTCATGTATGAATGATATACTTCAATAAGTTGTTTAAAATTTTTTAAAAATTAAAAAACACTATTGGAACATTTGAAAACTTAAAAAAAAAAAAAAGTGAAAAGACAACTCAAAGTATGGGAGAAAGTATTTGCAAATCATGTACCTGAGAAGGATCTAGTATCCAGGATATATAAAGAACTCTTATAGCTCAACAATGAAAAGATGGTTATTTAATCACCTAATTAAAAAACAGGCGAGGATTTGAAGATACACTTTTCCAAAGAAGATATAAATGACCAATAAGCAGATGAAAAGATGCTCAAAATCATTAGTCATTAGGGAAACACATTGGGGAAACCCACAATTAGATGCCATTTCACTATCCCTGAGATGGTTACAATAAAATTTAAACAAAAGGAAAATAACAAGGGTTGGTGAGGATATGGAGAAACCAGAACCCTCATACTTTGGTGATAGGAATGGAAAATGGTTCAGCCACTTTGGAAAACAGCCTGGCAACGTCTCAAAGAGTTAAACATAGAATTACCATATGGCCCAGTCATTCTATATCTTGGGATATACCCAAGAGAAATGAACACATATGTCCACACACAACCCCCCCCCCAAAAAAAATGTGTACACAAATGTTCATAGCAGCATTATTCAAAATAAGCCAAAATATGGAAACAACTCAAATGTCCACCAACTGATAAATGGATAAACAGAATGTGGTCTATCCATACAATGGAATATCAGTCAGTCATAAAAGGATGAAGTACTGCTAAATGCTACAACATGGATGAACCATTGAAAACAATGCTAAGTGAAAAAAGCAATCTCAAAATACCACAGAGTGTATGATTCCACTTAGATGAACTGTCCAGAATAGGCAAATCCATAGAGACAGAAAGTTGATTAATGGTTGCCAGGGGCTGCAGAGAAAGGGTGATGGGGATTGACTGCGAATGGGTACAGAGTTTCTTTTTGAAGCAATAAAACTATTCTGGAACCATCAACCATTAGATTGATGGTTATACAACTCCATGAATATATTAAAAAATGACTGACTTGTATCCTTTAAAATATCGAGTTTTATGGTATATGAATTATATCTCAATGAAAAAAAGAGAGAATAATGCAATAAGAGAAGGAAATAAAAGCTATGCAGAATGGGAAGGAAAAAGGAAAACTATCCTTGTAAAAAATTCTAAAGAATTGACAAAAACAAAATAAAACCAACCAACAACAACAACAAAAAAAAACCTCCTGGACTTAATGAGTGGCTATAGCAAGATTGCAGGATACAAGATAAATATATAAAAGTCAATTGCTTTTCCATTTACCAGCAGTGAACAATTGGGATTAGAAATTAAAAGCATAACACCATTTGCTTCAGCACCCCCAAAAATGAAACGCTTAAGTATAGATCTTTTTTAAAAAATGTACAAAATCTATATGGGGAAAACTGCAAAACTGATGAAAGAAATCAAAGAAGCTGTAAATAAATTGAAAGATATTCCAAGTTCATGGACACAAAGATCCAATATTACTAAGATGTCAATTCTTCCAAATTTAATCTATAGATTCATCACTCACTGAGTTATTTTGTGGATTTTGATACAATACTGAAAAAGAACAGAATTGAGCACTGACACTACCCAACTTTAAGACATATGATAAAGCTACAGTGATTGGGACAGTGTGGAATTGATGGAAAAATAGATCAAAGAAAGAACAGAGAACCTAGAAATAGACCCACATTATTACAGTCAACTTCGTCTTTGACAAAGGAGCAAAGACAATTCACTGGAGAAAGGAGAGTCTTTTCAACAAATTGTGCTGGAACAATTGTACATCCATATGCAAAAAAAAAAAAAAAAAAAAAAATGTATCTAGACACAGATCTTACACCTCCCACAAAAAAGTAACTGTTAAGTAAAATAAAATGGCACCCATATTGGGTGATGCCAGGGAGAAGTCCCCCCTTTCTGAGAAGGGCTTGTCCAGAGGACAAAAACAATTGACTTGTAGGAGCTTTTTGAGAAAATAGGGCACACCCTACGGGGTTGCTAAGAAGCAACGCCTGGTGGTGAAACTAGTTTCCATCCAGTAGAGACAGCTTATCAGAATGAACAAGTATATACCTGTGGTAAAACTAGTTTCTGTCCAGTAGAGATAGCTTAACAGAATGGACAAGCATACCATACTAATCAATGTATATCTGCTCCCCACTTTGTAAGACCTCCCTATGTAAAACAGAAACTCAACATCAGCCAGTCAGAACATTTCCTCTCTTGCCTCTATGAACTTCCCCTTTCCACACACACCCCGCCCGCCCCCAGGGAGCTCCCTTCTACTTTCTGAATGGGATGCTGCCTGATTTCATGAATCATTCAATAAAGCTATGAGATCTTAAATTGCCTGAAAAGAATTTCTTTTATCATAACTCAAAATAGATGATAGACCTAAGTGTAAAATGCAAAATTATAAAACTTCTAGAAGACAACAGAGGAGAAAGTCTAGGTGACCTTGGGTTTGGTGGTGAATTTTTAGATGCAATACCAAAAGCACAATCCACGAGCCAACAAATTGCTAAGTTGGACTTCATTAAAATTAAAAACTTCTGCTCTGCATAAAACACTGGTAAGGGAATGAAAAGACAAGCCATAGACTGGAAGAAAATATTTACAAAACACATATTTAGTAAAGGAATCGTATGCAAACAAACAAAAAAACCACTTAAAACTCAACGATAAGAAAACAAACAACCCAATTACAAAATGGGCAAAAGATCTAAACAGATTGCTCACCAAAGAGGTATACAAGTGATAAATAAGCATATGAAAAGATATTCAACATTATATATCATTAGAGAACTGCAAATTTTTTTTTACAGTGGGATAACCTTCATACCTATTTGAATGGCAAAATCTAAAATACTGACAACAACAAATGTTGAAGAGAATATGGAGCCACAGGAATCCCCATTCTTTGCTGGCAGGATTACAAAATGGTACAAGTGCTTTGGAAGACATTTGGCAGTTTCTCACAAGGTTAAACATAGGCTCACCATTGGATCAAGCCATCATATTCCTAGGTATTTACCCCAGATGAGTTAACAATTTTTGTCCACCCAGAAACCTGCACTCAAAAGTTTATGGTAGCTTTGTTCATTATTGCCAGACACTGGAAGCCACCAAGATGCCCTTCAAAAAGTGACTGTATGCTTGGTGGATGAGTAAAGTCACATGAAAATATGAAGGAACTTATTCTCTCTAAATAGTTTATTTTTTTTAAGGCAAGTAGATTTTCCTGTTTAAGCCAGAAATTAGTCAGAAGCCTAGAGTTCTCTTTAAAAGGTTACCTTGGAAAATACCTGTACGTCAAGCTAGCCAGATAAGATTTGTTAGTGTTGAACATTTATATTCGTACTAAAATGCTGTAAACGCTTTGTCATTTGGAAAGTTGATGTTTTATTTGTATAATTGCTTAAAAAATAGTGCAGAAAAAAAAAAAAGTTGACTGTATCCACAAACTGTGGTACAGCCATACAATGGAATAGTATTCAGTGAAAAAAAGTAATAAGCTATCAAGGTCATGAAAAGACATGACCTTAAATACATATTGTTAGGTAAAAGAAGCCAGTCTGAAAAGGCTACGTACTATATGATTCCAACTATATGATCTGGAAAAGGCTAAATTACAGAGACAGTAAAATGATCAGTGGTTGCCAAGGATTCAGGGGAAGGAGGAAGAAATAAATAAGTGAAGCCCAGGGCATTTTAAGGCAGTGAAACTATTCTAGATGATATAATAATGGTGCATTCCTGACATTACACATTTGTCATAATCCACAGACTGTACAAGACAAAGAGTGAGCCTTAAAGAAAACAATGGACATTAGTTAATAATAATGTATCAATATCAGTTCACCAATTGTAACAAATGTACAACATTAATGTCAGATGTTAATAATAGGTCAAACGATGTATGTATGTGGTATATGGGAACTCTGTACTTCTTGCAAAATTTTTCTATAAACCTGAAAAATAAAGTCAATTGAAAAAAACAAAAAGAACAGGCAGGCTGCTGGTGGGAAGCAGGAGCGCAAACAGTCTACGAGGTGAGCCCCAAGGCCCGAATGAGCAGGGGACACAGAGGAAGGCCATTTTTGGGGAACACTCACGTGTGTGGGGTACTTCGGTCGTCCTCCAGTAGCGATGACGATGTGGTCAGCCGAAAGTAGAGTCTAAGAGTAAACAAAGAAAGCTGTGGGTCAAACAGGTACCTGGTGGTCACCCACCTGGAGGGCTCTGATGCCCGGAGATGCCCCTGGGCAGCAGATGCCAACAGCAAGGCAGTTCCGTGGTGCTGGCATCCACGCAGGATCAGGTGAACAGGAGGGGGACAGGTAGGGTATTCTAAGTCTCAGCACTTCACAGTTTACAAAATACCTGGCAGCATCTGTCTCCTACGATCCCAGCAACACCTTGCAAATAGAGATAATCTTTCCCAATTGACTGCACTTGGCACTCTTGTCAAAAGTCAGTTGGCCATAAATGTGAGGTTGATTTCTGAACTCTCAACTCAATTTCATTGGTCTATATGCTTGTCCTTGTGCCAATACCATGCTGTGTTTGATTATCTGGCTTTATCATGTTTTAAGATGGGGAAGTATGAGTCTTACAACTTTATTCTTCTTTTCCAAGATGGCTTTGACTATTTGGGACCCTTTACCCTTCCATACAATTTTTTTTTTCTTTTAGGAGGTACCAGAGATTGAACCCAGGACCTCGTACATGGGAAGCAGGTGCTCAGCTACTGAGCTACACCCATTCCCCCTTCCAAATAAATTTGATGATTGGCATTTCCACTTCTGCAAAGAAGGCTGAGATTGAATTTAATCTGTACATTGTTTTGGGTAGTGTAATTGTTTGAAGCTGTACGGACTCCAGAAAAGCATGTTCTTAAAGTTAATCCATCCCTGTGGGTGTGGACCTATTAAAGTAGGGTCTTCTGGTGAGTAGGAACTGAAGTTAAGATATGACCCACCTCCTTCAGGGTGGGTCTTAACCCTTTTACTGGAATCCTCTATAAAAGAACGAAATTCAGACAAAGAGAAATAAAGCCAAGGAAGCCAGAAGCTGAAACAACAAAACCTGGAAGAGAAGGGAGAGCAGATGCCACCATGTGCCTTGCCATGTGACAGAGTCCAGGATTGCCGGCAGCTGGTCTGCAGGGAGAAAGTATCACCTGATGATGCCTTGATTTGGACATTTATCTCAGCCTTGAAACTGTAACCTTGTAAGTGAATACATCCCCACCATTAAAAGCCATTTTATGGGCAGCTTTGGCAAACCAGAACAGGGGGTGAGGCCCCTGCCCCATCGCCCAGACTATGCGCATCACCCACGAGCGTTTTTAAAGACTTACAACCAGTCTCAGAGAAATCTTTCTTTTAAATTCTAACCATGCTCATGATAGAAAAAAACCCAGAGGGTGAACGAAGCTAGCAGCACTCCTACCTCTTTCCCACCTTTGGTGACACCGTGAAGCGTGTGCTCATTGACAAAGCTGGCTTTGATGTTAAAGTACTTGACTTTTCTGCAAATCAAAAATAAAATTTTCAAACATTTCCTCTGCAGATTAAACTTGGCTGATCAGAGTCAACAGGGATCACCATTCAGGTTGCAAGAAGGTGGGCTGTTGGCCCAATGCCCACCACCCGGGAAGGGGGGATCTCGCCCCACCCCCCAGTGTTCCCTGGGATGAGACAAGCTCATATACCCAGATGGAGACAGAAGCCGACAGTGCAGCTTTTGTCTATCCTTGACATCCAAGTACTTTCCACCAGGGGTCAGAGGACACATGCACACCTGGCCAGCCCCTGCCACACAATCAACTCCTCACTGGCAAGGGAGGGTGCCCGGCAGGTGAAATTCACCCCCTGCTTTCAGGATACCATGAGACAGGAGAGTGTACAGGGGTGCGGGACGTGCCGTGGTGCAGCACCTGCTTTCTCACATCAAGGAGGTGGCTTGGGTAGGGCTGCCCCTCCTCCTCCAGCTTGCGTTCCCCACCACCACCAAGTCACCTCCTCACATGTGATCGGAGCCAGATCAGGCCCTGACACCAAGCCCACCTTCACTCACTGGGACCACTCGGTAAAAGCTGGGTGACATGGCCCCCGAGTTCTCCCGGTGGTCCCAGAGCTGGCCAGCGGCTGGGAGGATGGGCGGCTCCCCTGGGGAGGTCTCCAGCAAACTGCATGAGGTTCACTGGGCACCAGGGGACAGTGAGCCAAACCTTTCCAGCACAAATCAGCTCAGGTCCCCAATGCTGGCAGGGGACTGAGGAGGGGTGTGGGCAGGTGGGCTGGCTGCCTGGCTCAGCTTTCTTGGATTTAGAGGGTGCAAAACAGCTGCCCATGGTAGTCCCCCAGGAAGTCCAGTCCCATAGAATTACACTGGCCCCAGCCCTGGGACCCATCCCCCAGGCCCACACTGCCCGGCAGGAGGATATGCACAAAAAGTTAGTACTTGTCCCGCAGCTGCACCAGGTGACCCCAGTTCAAGGACTTGACGTGGTTTTGAACAGCTTCTGCCATTTTCTTCCTGTTAACATACAACACAAAGTAATTAACAATCACAATGGAAGCGTTAGCTGTTGTAATGGTCAGGTTCACGTGTCAACTTGGCTAGTCAAGCAAGCCCTGGCCTGATTGCTACTGTGAGGACAATTTGTAGACTTAAATCCTCAGTGAGTTGATTGCATAGGTGACTGATGACAATCTACAAACAACTGAGGAGATTGCCTTCCGCAAGGAGAGACCTCTCAGCCAATCAGGTGAAGGCCTTAAAAGGAGAAGTGATGATTTCAGCAGTCAGAAGGGAGAATTTCCAGCTCTACTTCGGCCAGCTGGCTTCTCCTGGGGAATTAATCAAAAACCTTCATTGGAGCTCCCGGCTTGCGGCCTGCCCCATGGAATTTGGACTTGTGCATCCCCACAGTCACGTGAGCCAATTTTACAAAATATTTACAGAAATCCCCTGTCTGTTCTGTATCCCTAGAGAACCCCTGACAAATACAGCTGTGTGAGGCCCAGAATGAACTGGCAGAGGCAAATCACCCGTTTGCAGAAATATCGAGAAACAAAGAAGGTGTTTTCAGAGGTGGTAAGACGTGATACCGGTCCTCAGGGGTTACTGCCTCAGTCCCCAACCAGGGCCTAGGTGTAGGCTGGGGCCCTGATGGGGGTGCTTTGTGTGTACACACAGCCCCATTTGCAGCTCCTGAGGCCAGCGGGGGGGGGGAGGAAGAGGAGGCAGGAGGAGGGCATAGGAGCCAGGGCCTGGGAGGGGAGTGGGAATGATTTTCAGGGTTGGGGACCTGGGGCGGTTGGGTGGTGACTGTGCAGGGGGGATGCTTTGAAGGGTCCTGCTATGTGTGGGGGTGATAGGCTGCATGTGGAGGGGGAGGACTGGGGAGGGGTCTGTGCAAAAATGGGCTGCTGCATGGGGGCAGAGAGGGCTATGTGGGAGAGGAGGGGAGTTGAGGAGGGGCCCTGTGTGGGGTGGGGAGCTCTTGGTGGGGGTGAGGTAGGCTCTGTGCAAAATCCCAGGGGCTGCCTGTCTGCTCCAGAGAGTGGGGGCCAGCAGTTCTCTGGGGCGTCCAGTGCACTGAAGAGCACCGAGCAGAACCCCAGGGGGTGGGATGCAGGCAGAGCGGGCCCCTGGAGAACCCCTGTCCTCCAGCTCCCAAGAGGTCCGATGGCGTGGACCGGCCTCCCACTCGGCCTCTAAGCAGAAGCACTCAGGGCTCGCAGATGCGCGGCTCACCAGTCGTGATGGACAGGCTGAGCCACCTCCCAGCCGTAGTGGCAGGCATCGCGGATCATGCCCCCCAGCAGTGCCGCCTGGTGCATCAGCTTCTTGGGGATGCAGCCGACATTCACGCAGGTGCCACCGAGGCCCCACCTGGTGCCTGGGACGAGGGGAAGGGCACATTTCAAAACCAGGCACTGACCGCCGACAGCGCAAAGAGACACCTGAGTGCTTTCCTGTCCCCTGCAGCCGGTTCTGGGGCCTCGAAGGCGTTTGGGGTTGTTGGAAACTCAAATACTGCCCCGGTGGCCCTGTCCGTGGCTGCATTCAGGGCGGTTCTTCCAATAAAGGGAAAAACATTGAACTAATGACAGCTTGCACTCTTTGGGGGACCCAGGTACACTTTGGATGTGAACCGGGTCCCATCTACAGCTCCCCACCCCATCCCCGGCACACACAGCTCCTGCGGGGGGCCACCTACCTCGGGGGGAGGGGTCTACGTAATCGACCACGGCCACATTCCGTCCCAACTGCGCAGCTGGAAGGAGAAGAGGACCAGCAGGTGAGCACCACAGGGAGGCTGTCTGGGTTTGGGGCAACGGGGACTCCCGAGAGCTCAAGGCCCTGAAGGGCTGGGGCCAGTGGCTGCCCACGTGGCGGCCAAGCTGAGTGACACTGGTGACGTTTACTCAGCCTCGGCCTCCCCGCTGCCCACTGCCTGCCCAGCTGTGGCTGCTCAAGGGCAGGCATTTGGCAGGGGCTTGGTACCCACCCTGAGCATCCCAGGAGCAGACCCATTCATGGGAGGGCCCTGACTTGGAGGCGTCCTCTTGGTCTGCTGCTCCCAGCAGCCCACCTCCCACACTGGTGAGAAACCAGGCCCTCCCAATGGACATGCTCACTTCCTGTCCTCCCTGCCAGCGACAACTGATACCTGTTGTGGCAGGAGGACCTCTGGTCCGCATCTCCTCTCATCAGAGTCCTTCCAGGTGGGTCCTTCTGTCCCCCTCACTCTCTAGGTGAGGAAACTGATGCTCAGAAGTGGCATGGCTGGTCCAGGCCACCCAGCCCCCAGAGGTGGGGCCAAAACTTGGGGCTCCAAAGCATACTCCTAGCCATGGCACCTCTTAGCCTCTAGCCCCTCCATCAGCAGGGCCACCAGGGCCTCGAGTTTCAGGTTCCAGGGCTGAATCCTACACCAAGAGCCAGAAGCTTGCAAGGCTTCCCCCCCCAGCTCCACAACTCCAGGACCTGGCTGGACCTCAAGGTCATGAACCCAGGAACACACGGAATGCTACAGAACATGCCTGATTCTTGGCGATTAGACACCGAGATGAGAACCAGGTTTTAAAAGAGCTCATCTCAAAAACCTCTTCTACCCAAACTGACAAATGATAGATTCCAGGTCTCAATTTTAAATTCTCAGGTTGACGGTGATGGGGAGTCACTGCTTAACTGGTACAGTTTCTGGGTGGTTTCTGGATGGAAAGGTTTTAGTCATGGATAGTGGTGATGATGGTAAATTCAATTAACAGCATTTAGTATAGAATTAAAAGTAGTTAAAATGGGAAAATCTACATTGTATATAATATGTTGCCACAATAAAAAAATTTTTAAAGGCGGGAAAGGAAAGCCCAGGCTGAGCGGACACCTCAAAAATGGGAACGTCCAACTTCCATGTCTGACCAAGATGGAGTAACAGGCACCATATTTATCCTCCCACCTGAAACAATCAAAACTCCACATGAAACACACGTAACAATGGGTTTCAAGACACTGGACATCAGGCAATCAATCAAAAATGACCAGGCATGCAGAGAAGCAGGAAGATACAATTCATGAAGAGAAAAATAAACAGTGAATGGAAACTGACCAGGAACTGACACAGGTATCAGAATTAGCAGAAAAGGATATAACTAGAGTCTATATGTTCAAAAAATTAAGGAGCCACTGTTGGAGGAAAACCAACTAAGGGACGTCTTGTGTTTTTATTTGGGATAATTTTAATTTTTGATAGGAATTCATTTTGAAGTATGCAATTCAGTGGCATTAAGTATGTTCAGAGTATTGTACAACTATCACCACTACCATCACCCCAAACGGAAACCCCATACCCATTAAGCAGTTACTCCCCACTGCCCTTTTCCCTCAGCCCCTGGCAACCATTTTTTCTCTCTCTGCATAATTCATGTAAATGGAATCACATACTTTTGTGACTGGCTTCTTTCATTTTATTTATTTATTTTATTAGAGTATTTGTAGGTTTACAGGAAAACCATGCAAAAAGTACAGAGTTTCCCAAACGTTCCCCCTACACACACAGTTTTCCCTATTAATATTTTGCATTAGTGTGGGATCTTTGTTACAACTGATGAAGCAATATATTGTAATTATATTAACTATAGTCTATAGTTTACAATAGGGTTCACTTTTTGTGTTGTATAGTTCTATGGGCTATTTTTCAAAATATATTTTTTATTAGAGAAGTTGGGAGCTTACAAAACAATCGTGCATAATATGCAGAATTCCCATATATCACCACTCCACCAACACCTTACATTGTTGCGGAACATTTGTTACAGATTATGAAAGAACATGATCAGACTATTACCACTAACTATGGTCCATAGTATACACTTGGCATGTTTTTTTCCATACACCCCCTATTATTAACACTATGTATTAGTATTGTACATGTTATAGTTCATGAGAGGACACTCTCATATTTGTACCGTTAATCACAGTCCATCTTCCACCTCAGGGTTCACTGTGTTATACAATCCCGTCCCTTGTACATTCTATCCAAAGTGTACACTCAGTGGCTCTCACTTTTATCACAGAGTTGTGCAGTCATTGCCCCAGTAAACCTTTGAACCTCTGGGTTGTTTTTATTATTATTTTACTTTTATTCTGGCATCATAGATACTGTATTAGTCAGCCAAAGGGGTGCTAATGTGAAATACCAAAAATGGGTTAGTCTTTATTAAGAGTAGAAGCCCACAGTTACCAGGCCATAAAGCATAAGTTTCTTCCTTCACCAAAGTCCATTGTCACGTGTTGGAGCAAGACAGCTGCCGACGTTTGCCAGGGTTCAGGCTTCTTGGATTCCTCTCTTCCCGGGGCTGCGTTTTTGTCCAGGCTTAGCTCCTGTTTCCTCCACAAGGTCAGCTGTAGACGCTCAGATAAACGGCTCGCTTCTCTTCTCCTGGGACCTGCTCTCCAATATCAAAACTGCTTCTCAAAAACTGCTTCAACTCTGCTCTTGCCATGCCTTTTATATTTGATTCCCCACCCACCAAGGGGTGGAGCTCAACGCCCTACTGACGTGGCCCAGTCAACGTCCTAATCATAACTTAATCATGCCAAGATTAACAGATCAGTTTACAAGCATGATGCAATTATATTTTTGGAATTCATAATTACATCAAACTGCCCAACTGCAACAGATACAAACTAAAATTTCCCATTTTAACCACTTTCAAGAAATTTTCAAGTATACAATTCAGTGGTGTTAATTACATGCACAATGTTGTACTGCCATCAACACCATCCATTACCCAAACTTCTCCATCACCCCAAACAGAAACTCTGGATCAATTAGTGTCAACCTCCCCATCCCCACCCCATAGCTCTGCTACTTTATTTCTATAGCTGAATAATCCATCAAATAGATATATCACAGTTGGGTTGTTTGCACTTTTTTGGCCCTTTGTGAATAACACTACTATGAATGTTCATGAAAGTTTTACGTAAACATGCTCCATTTTCCCAGGAACTGCCAACTTCCTGAATATGAATTTGAATGGCCATTTTTAAAGGGTCAATCCATTGCATTAATGCATAACTGGGGCTGGGACACTAAGAGACCCATGCAGCAAAAGCAAATGCAAAAGCACTACTGATTTGCCTAAACGGTGACATGGCAGACAGGTCTCAGTTTGTGGATGGATACTTCCTCTTTTGATTTAAGTCAACACAAGTTGACTTGTGTTTACCACCCAATGTGCCGAATTATACATTTTCAAATGTGTTTTTACTACATTTGCTTTATCACCTCTTAAGCCACTTATCTTTGCATTTCACCTGGGAGGGCCCTGGCTATGTTCTATCCCCATATAAAATCTCCTGGAGTGAAACTATAGGGCAGGGATGGGAAGAATTGAAATGGGTAGGGTACCTGAGCCTCAGATATGGGACTTATTCTGCAGTCTACCCATAACCAAGATGGGCAAAGCTCAATGGTGTGAATGGGGAATACCTTCCCTTGGAAGGAAGGCTGAAAAGACTGGGTTCTTCCAGAACTGGAGACTAACATCTCTATTGGAATGGGTTTGAAAAAGGTGTGGCCTGGCGTTTCCCCTAACCTGTTGTGGTGATACTGCCATATTCTCATCCTCTATTCTCAATCCCAATGTCTGGGTTAGATTTTATGTATGAATTGCTGTGGTCTGAGTATGTTTATAGGTTATAGTTCCCTCTAACTTACGTATGTCCCACTTTGAACATTAAGCTTACTTAAAGCTCTAAGCTACAAAGGAAATTCCTACTTCCTATCTGACAAAGCTTTAAACATTCATTAGTCTGATGGGTAGCTAAGATGATTATCATTGGACTAATATACATGTAATTAGAGTCGCCAAGTATGAGGGAGAGGGAAGGACTGAAAAAATAATTGAAGAAATAACTTTCACAACCTGATGAAAATTATAAATACACAGACCCAAGAAGTTCAATGAACCCTAGCAGAAGAATCTTTTAAAAAACTACACCAGGGCACACTATAGTCATATTGCTCAAAAAACAATGATAAAGAGAAAACATTAAAAGCAATCAAACAAAAAAGACATAGAGTAACACAGATAAAGAGGACAGCAGGGCTCCAGCAGAAGCAATGCAAGCAAGAAGACAGTGAAGCAAAATCTTTTTTTAGAAAAAGATTTATTTATTTATTTACTTTATCCATTTTAAACCCCACCCCCCATTTGCTGTTTTGTGTCCATCTGCTAGGCAATTCTCTGTGTCTGTTTCCTGCCCTCTCTCCTCATCCATCTCCTCTAGTCTTCACCAGGATTCGATCCTGGGGACCTCCGATGTGGGAGAGAAGTGTTCTGCCACCTGCGCCACCTCAGTTCTTGGTTTTTCATGCATCTCATCTTGGCTTTCCCCTGTATCTCTCTCCTGATACGTCATCATCTTGCTGCATGGCTCAGCGGGTCCTGGTGGCACGCACGTCTTCTATATATATATATATATATATATATATATATTTTTTTTTTTTTTACCGGGAGGTCCTGGGGATCGAACCCAGGTCCCTCCACATGGCAGACGGATACCCAACCATTTGAGCCACATCCACTCCCCAAAATCTTTAAAGAACCATCTACCTTGAATTTTATACCTAGGAAAGATATCTTTCTTTCTTTTTCTAGGAGGTACTGAGGATTGAACCCAGAATCTTGTACATGCGAAGCAGGTGTTCAACCACTGAACTACACCCACTTCCCAGAAAAATATCTTTCAACAGTGAAGGCAATGGGTGGGAAGATGGCAGAGTAGGAAGCTCCAGAAAAGAGTCTCTCCATCAAAATAACTATTGAACTGGCAGAAACTGTCTAAATCAACTATTTTAACCTCTGGAGTCCAGGGAAACATTGTGCAGCATCCAGGGGAAAACTGGAGGGATGAGCTGGTAAATCACAGCAAATGTCAGTGAATTTCACCCTCTGTGCAGCAGCTACCATCCCTATCCCCCAATCAAATAGTGGGAGAAGTAGGGACAGCAGTCTAGGTTCCTGGTGCAGGTTGTTGGTGCCAGGGTGGGTTATAAGGACCTAGTCTTTCAAAATCCAGGGATCTGTAGTCTGATCACCAGTCACTGCTTTTGATCAGCTATTTCGGATCACAGGAGGGTGGGCAGCTTTGAGGGCAGCCAATGTTCCAAACCCCTTCAGGCAAAAGTGAATAGTATCCTATTAAACAAGTACCTGGCTTAGTTTTTGAAAATTGAAGAACCTCCTTCATTCACAGAGTGTTAGGTGAAACCAGGGTTTTGGCATTTGTTGTAAGTGAAAACAAGTGTGTAGCAGGCAAGTAAACAAGCAACTTGCTTAGTTTTCAAATGGTAGAACCTCCTTCATTCATGGAACATCAGGTCAAACAAGTGTTTTGATATTCAATGTGAGTGAAAACGAGTGTGTTGAACCAATTAAAGAAATAACTTCCTTAGTTTTCACAAATTAAGAGACAACTGCACTCCCAGAACGTTAGGTAAAAATCATGGTTTTGACATTGGTTGTAAGTTAAAACAAGGACATAGCAACCAAGTAAAGAAGCAATGTGCTTAGCTTTCACAAATGAATAAATTAATGCATTCACAGAGTGTTAGGTATCACAACAGATTTGTCACTGACTATAAGTGAAAGCAAGTGTGTAGCAGTCAAAGAAGTAAATTGCTGGGGGTCGGATGTGGCTCAACTGGTTGGGCGTCCGTCTCCCATAT
>JAKSZT010054557.1:3762902-3801076 GCA_026826555.1 Tolypeutes matacus
AAGTGCATAGCAACCAATTAAACAAGTAACTTACTTAGTTTTCAAAAATGAAGAACCTATTGCATTCCCAGAGCATTAGGTAAAACCAGTGTTTTAATATTTATTAAATGTGAAAACAAGTGCATAGCAGCCAATTAAACAAGGCCTTGCTTGGTTTTCACAAGTGAAGAAATGACTGCATTCACAGAATCTTATATATCACAACAGCTTTGACATTGATTGTAAGTGAAAACAAGTGAATAGTATCCTATTAAACAATTACCTTCCTTAATTTTTGAAAACTGAAGAACCTCCTTCATTCTGAGAGCGTTAGGTAAAACCCGGGTTTTGACATTGGTTATAAGTGAAGACCAGTGCAAAGTACAAAATGAAAAAGTAACTTGCTCTGTTTTCACAAATGAAGAAATGACTGCATTCTCAAGTATTAGGTAAAACCAGCATTTTGACATTGATATTAAGTAAAAACAAGTGCATAACATCCAATTATACTAATAACTTGCTTAGTTTTCAAAACTTAGAGACCGCCTGAATTCTTAGAGTGTTTGGTAAAACCACTGTTTTGGCATTTATGCAAGTGATAATCAATACCAGTCAATAACACAAGTAACTTGCTTAGAATTCAAAACAGAATAACCAACTGCATTCACAGAGCATTAGGTAAAACAAGTGCTTTGACACTGATTGCAAGTCAAAAGAAGTGTGCAGCAGGCAATTAAATGACTAACTTGCATACTTTTCCAACCTGAAGAACCACTTACATTTACAAATCGTTAGGTAAATCCTGTGATTTTTCATTGTTTGGGAGAACAAGTGCAAAGCAGCCAATTTAGGAAGGAACATGCATACTTTTCAAAACTGAAAAATATCCTGCATTCACAGAGCATTAGGTAAAACCACCATTTTGACATTGGTGGTAAGTGAAAAGAAATGTGTACCATTCAATTAAACGAGTAACTTGCTTTGTTTTCAAAACTGAAGAACCACTTACAATCACAAAGGTAAAACCAGTGTTTTTTCATTGATTGTGAGAAGAATTGAATAATATCCTATTAAACAAGTACCTTACTTAATTTTTCAAAATCGAAGAACCTACTTCATTCACAGAGTGTGAAGTAAAGCCAGGGTTTTGACATTGGTTGTAAGTGAAAACAAGTGCATAGCAGCAAATTAAACTACTTGCTTGGAATTCAAAACTGAAGAACTTTATGCATTCACAAAGCTAAGGTAAAACCTGGGTTTTGACATTGATTGTAAGTGAAAACAACTGTGTAGCAGGCAATTAAAAAAGCAACTTGCCTAGTTTTCAAAACAGAAGAACCTCCTTCATTCACAGATCATTAGGTCAAACAAGTGCTTTTATATTGAATGTAAGCAAAAACAAGTGCATAGAAGCCAATGAAAGAAACAACTTCCTTAGGTTTACCAAATCAAGAAACTACTGCATTCCCAGAACATTAGGTAAAACCATGATTTTGACATTGGTGATAAGTTAAAACAAGTGCATAACAGTCAATTAAAGAAGCAACATGCTTACTTTTCACAACTGAAGAAACTACTGCATTCACAGTGTGTTAGGAATAACCACTGATTTGTGATTGTCTGTAAGTGAAAAGAAGTGGGTAGCATTCAACTAAAGAAATCAACCCTCACATTTATAGCCAACTGATTTTTTTTTACAAGGGGGCAAAGACCACTCAGTTGGGAAAGAATAGTCTCTTCAACAAATGCTGTGGGAACAAGTGGCTCTCCATTTGCAAAAGAATGAAGGTGAACCCCTTACCTCACAACATGTATAAAAATCAATTCAAAATGGATCAAAGACCTAAAAAAAGTGCCAGAACTATAAAACTCCTAGGAAAAACAGGGAAGTATCTTCAGGACCTTGTGTTAGGCAATGCTTTCTTAGACTTTATACCCAAAGCACAAGCAACAATAGAAAAAAAACAGAAAGATAGACCTCATTAAAGTGCATCAAAGGACTTTATCCCGAAAGTAAAACAACAACCTACACAGTGAGAGAAAATATTTGGAAACTACATATCCAACAAGGGTTTAATATCCAGAATATAAAAAGAAATCCTTCAATTCAACATCAGAAGACCAACAACTCAATTTAAAAATGGGCCCGGGGAGCAGTTATAGCTCAGTGGTTGAGCACCTGCTTCCCTTGTATGAGGTCCTGGATTCAATCCCTGGTACCTCCTAAAAAAAAAAAAAAAAGGCCCAAGACTTGAATAGACATTTCTCCAAAGAAGACAAATAAATGACCAAAAAGCACATGTAAAGATGCTCAATATCATTAGCCATTAGGGAAATGCAAACAAAAACCACAGTGAGATACCATTTCACACCTACTAGAATGGCTATTAAAAAAAAAAAAAAAAAAAAACTGAAAATTACAAGTGACTGAAGAGGATATGGAAAAATAAGAACACTCATTCACTGCTGGTGGGAAAGTAAAATGGTGCTGTTGTGGAAGACAGTTTGGTGGTTCCTCAGAAATTTAAGTATGGAATTACCATATGACCTGGAAATCCCACTTCTAGGTACATACCCAAAAGAAATGAAAGCAGCGCCTCAAATGGATATCTGCACACTGATTTCATAGCAGCATTATTCACAATTGCCAAAAGATGGAAGCAACCCAAGTGTCCATCAACTGATAAATGGATAAACAGTTGTGGTACATACACACAATGGAATAGTATCTAGCCACAAAAAGGAATGAAGTTCTAATACATGTGACAACACACCTTGAAGATAGCATGTTGAGTGAAATAAGAGACACAAGAGGACAAATATTTTATGATCTCTCGGATATGAAATAATTAGAACAAACAAACTCACAGAGTCAGATTCTAGAATACAGGTTACCAGGGGACAAGGTGGGGATAGGAATTAGGAGCAAAGGCTTAAAATATACAGAGTTTCTATTTGGGACAATGGAAAAGTTTTGGTATGGATGGTGGTAATGGTAGTACATTATGAACATAATTAACAGTGCTGAATTATATATATATTTGAATGTAGTTAAAAGGGGGAATTTTAGGCTGTATATATGGTACTGGAACAAAAGTTTTTTAAAAACCTCCATGGAATTGCACAACATATACAGTGAACCCTAAGTTAAACCATGGACTATAGATAATAGCACAATTATAAAAGCATGCTTTCATCAATTTTAACAAATGCACCACACCAATGCAAGGTATTAATAATAGGGTGATAGTGGAAAAACTGGTGAAACTGAATAAAGTCTGTGGTTTAGTTAATTATTTAAAATAATAATAATAATAATAATAATAATAGGGTGATATATGAAAATCCTGTATGTTATACATGATTGTTCTGTTACCTACAACTTCTCTAATTAAAGAGAAAAAAGGAAAAAAAGGAGAAATTAAGACATTTTTAGATAAACAAAAGAAGAAAATTACCAGAAGAAAAGCTAAAGGGAGTCCTCAGACTGGGGAAAGAAAAAAAAAAGACTTTGGATAGTAACTCAAAGCCAGATAAAGAGCACTGGTAAAAGTAAATATAAAATCATGTATTATCATACTTTGGTTTGTAACTGTTTCCTCCTCCATGTAATGTAACAGACAAATGTGTAATGTAACATTTAAAATCCATTTTACTGTGTATACAATGTATAAAGATGTAATCTGCGACATAACAATATAAAGGGGGAGGGATGGAGATATAGAGGAGTAGACCATTTGCATCCTACTGAAGCTATGTTAGTACAAGTTGAACAGGTGTTCATTTAAGATGTTAAATGTAATTACAAAGGTAACTACTAAGAAAGTAACTAAAAAATATAGAGAAAAAGAAAGAAGAAAGGAATCAAAACGGTATATTACAAAAAAGCAACTACTACCCTGTCAGTGGGCATTACTTTGGAATTTATGCTCCCCAGTGTAACAGAGTTAGACTCTCTAGATTCTCTACACATGGCTCTTCTGCCCATTTTATTTGAACCCATAATTAGCACTATACTTGATAAACATTTGTCCCAGAGACTTAAATCTTTGGTCTGTCCAAGTGCCAGTTGAGCCCTGAATTTCAGCAGAGTTGCAACACCTACTCTCCAGTTCACTGGACTCACCCTGGACAACTAACAAGGAGATGATGATGGACAACGCCCATCCCAAGGAACAGAGTATCTGCAACTGCAAGCAAGATAGCTCCATCCACCTACCCCAAGGGATCTAAGCCCCTCTCAATTAGAAGCAGAGTGGACATCACCATCTCAAAATCCTCAAGATTGGGGAATGAACAATGGACTAAAGCAGACTTATTATTATTCTACTATAGACTTATTATTATTCTAGCAATGGAAGAACTCTTATCATTGATGTAAAGGCAGTGGCCACCAGAGGTTCTGAGGGATGGGACAGGGAAGAATAGGTGTAACATGGGGGCATTTTCAGGACATTTTGGATTTGTCCTGCATGACATTGCAGTGATGGATACAGGCCATTGTATATTTTGTCATAACTTACAAAATTGTGCCGGAAAGAGTATAAACTATAATGTAAACTGCAGCCCACAGTTAGTAGCAATGCTTCAATATGTGTTCATCAATTGTAATAAATGTACCACAGTAATGAAGGATGCTGTTAATGTGGGAAAGTGTGTGTGTGTGGGGGGGGAGTGTGGCATATGGGAATCCCTTATATTTTTATGTAATATTTATGTAATCTAAATCTTCTTTAAAAATTAAAAAAAAAATTAATCATATTAAAAAAAATAACGGCAATGACTAGATTTTGGCAAGGAAAAAAAAAAAGATGGCAATAACTGCTTAAAGTGATCTACAAATTCAATGCAACCTCTATCAAACTTCCAGCAGCCCTTTGTGCAGTAATGGAAAAGCTGATCCTCAAACTCATATGGAAGGGCAAGGGGCCCCAAATAGCCAAAATACTATAAAATTCTTACAAGAAAACACAAGGAAGGATCTTGAGGGCCTTATGTTAGGCAATGGTTTCTTAGACTTTACACCAAAAAGATGAGCAACAAAAAAATACACAAATGAACTTTATCAAAAACATTTTTCTTTTTTCATTTCCTTTTTTGTTTGTTTCTTTTGTTTTCTAAAATTAAAAACTTTTTTGCATCAAAAGGCATTGTCAAGAAAGTGAAAAGACAACCTACAGAATGGGAAAAAAATATTTGGAAATCATATATCTGATTATGATTTAAATGTTGTGAATCCCCCAAAGCAAAATATTATGTTTTAAACTAATCCATTCCTGTGGGTGTGAGACCCTATTTGACTGGATTATGTCAGTGGTGAGTGATTCATGCTGAGTCTCCTCTCTCTTGCTGGGTCTGATATAAAGGGAAACAAACACAAGAAAAGAGTGCTGCCATGTTTGATTTTGCCATGTGAGACAGAGAAGATTGCAGGAAAACAGAAGCCCCAGAAAGGCTCAAAGAGCTGAGGCCCAGAAAGATACAAGCCCTATAACTTGGTTGCTCACAGCTGAGCTCCAAGAGATGGCAGATTCTGGAAGGGAAGGCAGAGACCTCTAAAGAAACTGGCCGCCATCTTGCTTCACCACGTGGCAACAATGCCAGGATCAACAGTAGCTGACTGGTAAGGAAGCATCTCTGCTGAAGCCTCAGTTTGGATATTTCATGGCCTTGGAACTGTAAGCTTTTACCCCAAATAAATCCCCATTATAAAAGCCAACAGCTTTCTGGTACTTTGCATCAGCAGTCCTTAAACACTAACAAAGGTTTAATATCCAGAATATATAAAGAACTCAACAACAAAAAGACAACCCAATGAAAACATGGGCCAAAGATTTGAACAGACATTTCTCCAAAGAAGATATTCAAATGGCCAATCAGCCTATGAAGATTCTCAACATCATTAGCCACTAGAGAAATACAAATAAATACTACAATGAGATACCATTTTCCACCCACTAGGATGCTATATTTAAAAAGCTGAAAATAAGTGTTGGCAAGGATGTGGAGAAATAGGAATCCTCATTAATTGTCAGTGGGAATGTGCAAAACAGTTTGGCAGTTCCTCAGAAAGGTAAATATAGAATTACTGTATGGCCCCGCAATTCTTTCCTAAGTATACCCAAAATAATGGAAAGCAGGGATGTGAGCAGATATTTGTACACCAATGTTCACTGCCACTTTATTTATAATAGCCGAGAGGTGGAAGCAAGCCAAGTGTCCATCAACAGATGAAGAGATGAACAAAATATTGTATATTCATACAATGGAATATTATTCAGACATAAAAATAAAGTGCTGTTACATGCTATAACATAGACAAATCTTGAAGATGTCATATTGAGTGAAATAAGCCAGACACAAAGGACAAATATTGCACAATTTCTGCTATATGAAATACTTAAAACATTCAAAGAGACAGAAAGTAGAATAATGGTTCCCAGGGGCTGGGGGGAGGGGCAAATGGGGAGTTAATGCTAAGTGAATATGAGTTTTGGTTTGGGATGACAAGAATAGTCTGGGAATAGATAATGGTGAAAGTTACACAGTCTTATCAATGTACTTAATATCAAAGAATTGTCTAGTTAAAATGATTACAACTTGCGAATATTCTCGCTGTCTTGATTTTGTGATAATCAGGGTAGGCTAAACATTCGCTATATTAGAAACCATGTATGTGTCCCCAGACCTAGTTTTTCTCCCTGGGTCTGGTTTTTAGAATACTGGTGATAAACTAAGCCTGATTTATTATATGACCATCCTGTATGGGAAATGAGTGTAACTCTACCTATCTTTGGTCAACCTTAAGAGATATAGCAGGGGAACGGATGAGGCTCAAATGGCTGGGCATCCGTCTCCCATATGGAGGCACCTGGGTTTGATACCCAGGACTTCCTGGTAAAAATTAAAAAAAGAAAAATATAGAAGGCACACGGGCCGCCAGGCCCCGTGCATGGATGCACCGCCAGGCCCTGTGGGCAGGTGCACCCCAAAGCCCTGTGGGCGGGTGAGCCGCCAGGCCCTGTAAGCCATGCAGCAAGATGATGACATAACAGGAGAGTGACACAAGGGAGAGCCAAGACGAGATGCACCGAAAAACCAGGAACTAAGGTGGTGCAGGTGTTAGGACGCCTCTCTCCCATATCGGAGGTTCCGAAGATCAAATCCCAGTGAAGACAGGAAGAGAAGGATGAGAAGAGAGGGTAGGAAATGGCAGCAAAAATGGAGGCGGGTGGGGGACAGATGTGGCTCAGATGGTTGGGTGTCTGTCTCCCATAAGGAGGGACCTGGGTTCGATCCCCAGGACCTCTCCGTAAAAAAAAAAAAAAAAAAAAATGGAGGCGGGAATAAAAATGGATAAAAGTAAATAAATAAATAAATAAATCCTTGAAAAAAAAAAAACTATAGGGGAGTAAGATACAGACTATAATTAGTAATAATACTTTGATGATGCTCTTTCATAATTTGTTAACAAATATTTCACAACAATGCAAAGTGTTTGTGGTGGGGTGATGTGGGAGCCCTGTATGATGTTGTGCCTGTTTGTTTTGTAGGTTCATAATGTTTACTGAACATTTATGTTTATGTATGCTCATGTATTAATGATACACTTCAATAAATTGTTTAAAAAAATGATTACAACTATTATTATGTTACATACATACATATACATACATATATACATATACATATATACATATACATATATATATATATACATATATATATATATGGCAGTTTGATATTCTTTATGAATTCCAAAAAGAGATATAGATTTTGTTTGTAAACTTGTCTGTTCCTCTGGGGTGATACCCTTTGATTGTATTAGATTCAGCTGAGATGCTTTGATTAAATTATGTCAAGATTAGGGCTTTGATTTGACTGTGTCATTAGGGCATGCAGGGTTGAGTCCCCACTCTCTTGGGAAGCTGATAAAACAGACTCTTACATGGGAGTAGATACACAGAGAAGATACACAGAGGATCCTGCAGCCCAGGAAGAGATGAGCCTTATAGTTTACAGCTGACCTTGTGAAGAGACCAGAGCAGCTGAACCATGAAAGAAATGAGCCCTGGGAAGAGAGACAAGCCTCATGCCAGCATGCAGCTGAGATAGGAAGAAGCTGGACCCATGGAGCCTTAAGAGGGAAGAGGAAGGCTGAACCCTCGCAGATACTGCCTGCTGTCTTGTGTCAACACGTGGCAATAGACTTTAGGTGAGGAAGTATCTCTTATGGTACCTTGAGTTGGACTCTTTAGGGTCTTGTAACTGTAAGCTTCTACCCCAAATAAATACCCTTTATAACAGCCAACAGAGTTCTCGTACTTTGCATCAGTACCCCTTTGGCTGACTAATACAGAATTCGGTACCGAGATATGGAGGTGGTGCTTTTGGAAGTACCAAAATGCGGGAACAGTTTTATAAATGGATAAAGGGTATTTTTTGAAGGAATTGTGAGATGCTTGATAGAAAAAGCCTAGATTGCTTTGAAGAAACTGTTGATAGGAAGATGGATGCTAAAGAGTCTTTTTATAAGGTCTTAGAAGTAAATGATGAAACTATTATTGGAAACTGGAGGAAAGGTGATCCATGTTTTAAACTTGCAGAGAATTTAGCAAGATTAACTCCTGATGTTTTATGGAAGGCAGAATTTGAAAATGGTGAGCTTGGGCATTTAGCTGAAGAGCTTTCCAAAGTAAACTTGGAGAATGTGGCTTGGCTTCTCCGTGCAGCTTATAGCAAAATACTAGATGAAAGAGATAAGCCGAGAACTGAATTGTTGGGCACAAAGAAAACAGAAACTGACTCTGGAAATTCCAAGCCTCTGGAAATCAAGCCCCCAGACGATAGTGCCCCATTTGAGGAACTGACTAAACTTGGAACTTGTAAGTCAGGATTGGAAATGCAGTTATCCAGGAAGGACTTGTGGAAAGTCTTACTGTCTGATGGCTTGGACCCCTGCTTCCTGCATGCTAAGCCAACAAGCTTTTTGTGAAAGCTGTATGAACAAAATCACTGTCAGCCTGGACTAAAAGGGACTTGCAGGGAGAGATGGAAGGGGAAACAGCTTCAAAAGGAAAACCATGGAAGCTGAGGTCTGGAATTAAGACATCTTCTTGGGCCAAGAGAGGAGCCCCATCCATGTGTGTGTGGGGGGGGGGCTGCCCCCATAGTTGAAGAGGGTGAACGATCCAGTCTGCTGTTCAGGAAGAGTTTTTGCTGCCTCAGACTACTGAGAGGGTGGAACACATTCCCCAAGGAGGAGAGTAAGGTCAACACCCCATAGGTCTGAGAGGGGTCGGCCTGTCTCCCATGGATTAGGAAAAGTCAGGTTGCCAACTTATTGCTCTGAGACGGTTGGGCCTGTAGGCCAGAGATTAGGGAGAATGTTGCCTCCCCCTTCACTGTACTAAGGGGGTAGAGACTGTACCCCAAAGATTGGGCGAAGTGTGGTAATCACCCCAACACTCTTGGAGGGTGAGGTCTGGAGCTTGGTTGACACCCAGATGCTTGATGAGGGTGGAACCAAGAAAATGGCCCTTTGGCAAGTCTGTGGAAAGGGTGGGTCCCCATGAGGCCTCAGGGAGAAGAAACCATCATCTTAAGAATGACTCTCAGACTTTGAAATCTTAAGAAGTATGCCCTGAAGGTTTATGGAACTGTATCCTTCATAAAGGCAAACAGATTTCTGGTACTTTGCATCAGCACCCCTTTGACTGACTAATACTATATATATATATACACACACACACACATATATTAGGAGGTACTGGGGATTGAACCCAGGACCTCATACATGGGAAGCAGGCACTCAACCACTGAGCTACACCCACTCCCTGTTACATATATTTTACCACAACTAAAAATAAATCTTTATTTTTAAAAATGCCCAAATGTGCAAGCAACTCAAGTATCCATCAACCAATGAATGGATGAGCAAAATGTTATATATACACACAATGGAATTTTATTCAGCTGTGAAAAGGAAAGTGATTCTGATACATGGCACAGTATGGATGAACCTTGAAGACATAATATTAAGTGAAATAAGCCAGGCACAAAAGGACACATTGTACAGTCTCACTTTGAAAAAACAAAGAATATGCAAATTTGTAGAGACAGAAAGTAGAGTACAGGTTACAGGGTGGGGGAGGGGAAGGGAGTTAAGACTTAAATGGGGGCAGAGTTTCTTAGATAAGTTTTGGAAATAGATAATGGTGATGGCTGCAGGACATTGAGTGTAATTAATGCAAGTGAATTACATACTTAAACATGGTTAAAACAGCTCATTTTATATCTAGTTTGCCACAAAAAAAAAAAAAAAAAAAAGCTGCAAAAGAAAAGAGAAAAAAAAAAACACGAAGCAAAATCAAGATGTTTTCAGATATAGAAAAGTGGAAAGAATTCATTACAGCAGATCCATGCCCCAAGGACTGTTAAAGGACCTCCTTAGGGCAGGAGAAAAATGATTTCCAATTGAAACCTGGATCAACCCAAAGGAAAGAAGAACATCAGAACCGTAACTACATGGGTACAAGATAAGATCCTCTCTTATTATTGAAATCGCTTTAAAAGGTAACTGTTTCAATAAAAATAATAACAATGTCTTGTGGGGTTTATAACATGTAAAATGCATGGCAACATAGAAAAAGGCTGGGTGGGGGGGAAATGGCTGGACGCCAATGGAAGATCTGTACGCGGCACAATAGCACTTGATGGCTGGACTGTGATAAGTTGCCCCACGGCCCAGATTCCACTCCTAGGTATCTACCCACGAGGAATGAGGACACATGGCCACACAAAGCCTCGTTAGGCCAATCTTCATCATAGCATTATTCATTATGGCCCCAAAGTGGAAACAACCCAAGGTCTATCAACTAATGAACCCATAAACAAAATGTATGGTCTAGCCATCTGAATTAGTCAGCCAAAGGGGTGCTGATGCAACAGAAATCTGTTGACTTTTATAAAGGGTATTTTTGGGGGGTAAAAGCTTACAGTTACAGGCCCTAAAGAGTCCAAATCAAGGTTGATTTCTCACCCAAAGTCATTTGCCACATGTTAAAGCAAGATGGTGGGCAATGTCTGCAAGGGTTCAGCCTTCCTCTGTCCTCTTAAAGCTCCATGGTCCCAGCTTCTTTTGATCTCAGTTGTAGGCTAGAGGGCTCATTTCTTTCTGGGCCTTCTCAGTTGCTCAGGGCTCTTGTCTCTTCAGCTGCAAACTATCAGGTGAATGACTCAGCTCTCTCCGGGGCCCCAGGATCAAAGTTCTCTTCTCTGCCCTGTCTATGGAGCTCTGTCTATTCCTGTGTACCTACTTCTGTGTGTCTCCTTGATAGAGCGTCCATTCATATAGCACACCAAGGGGGCAGGGACTCAAACTGAGTCACCCTAATGACATGGCCGAATCAAAGCCCTAATCCTAACATAATTTAATCAAAGGTATCTCAGCTGAGTCTAATATAATCAAAGGGCAGCATGCCTAGAAGAAAAGACCAGTTTACAAACATCATCAAATACCTTTTTTTGGAATTCATAAATAACATCAAACTGCTATTCCACCCAAGGGAATATTACTCAGTCATGAAAAAGAATGACATTCCGAGACATGCTATACAATGTGGATGAACCTTGAAGACATCGTGCTAAGTGAAAGCAGCCAGCCACAAAAAAACGCAGACACAACATTCCATTTATATGAAATGGCCAAAATTGGCAAAGCCAATTTTGACAGAAAGTAGATTAGTAGCAGGGGCTGGAGGGAGAGGGGGGAGGGAGGAATGGGGAGTGACTAGTGATGGGCATGGGATATTTTGGGGAATAAGTAAAATGTTCTGGCCATGGTGATGGTTGCAGGTCTCCGTGAATATACTCAAAACCATTAATTATGTGCTATACATGGGTGAACTGTATGGTGAAGAGACATCTCGACAAAAGCTGTTATAACCAAATAAAAGACTTAGGGAGGGCTCTGAAAAAAGAGGTAAAAGATCTAGACTGGAAAATTACAAAATATTATTAAAGAAATGGAAAAACAAAAAAAGAAACCTAAATAAATGAGTGATCCCACACGACCCAGCCATTCTACTTTTGGGCGTCTACCCATGAGAATTTCCAACCTAGATCCATGCCAAAACCCATCCATATATATCCACAGCAGCTATTTTTCATAAAAGCCAAAAACTGAGACAGCTCACAAGTCTGTCAACAGGCAAAAGGAGAAACAGATTGTGGGACATCCCCACAATGAAATATCATTCAGCCATAGAAAGTAATTAGACTCTGGGACTGTGGTTAACAGTACAAATATGAGAACATTCACTCATGAACTATAACAAATGTACACTACTAATACATAGTGTTAATAATAGGCGGTGCATGGAAAAAACATGCCAAGTATATACTATGGACCATGGTTAGCGGCAATAGTCTGAGGATGTTCTTTCATAACCTGTAACAAAAGTTTCACAATGGTGTAAGGTGTTGGTGGAACGGTGATGTACGGGAATTCTGCACATTATGAATGATTGTTTTGTAAGTTCACAACTTCTCCAACAAAAAAGGTATATTAAAAAAAAAATGGTTCTGATACCCAGAGCAACATAATTTTTGGTCAAAATAACTATGTTGAGGGAAAGATGCCAGAGAAGTAAGCATGCATGTGCCGTGATTCCACTTATCCAAAATTTTAGAAAATGCAGACCCTTGGTTGCCTAGGCAGTAGGGAGAGGGGAATGGGAGGGGATTACCAGGGGGTTCAGGGAATTGTTTGGGGGGGGTGATGGGCCCATTCACTGTATTGATTATGGTACTGGTTCCACAGGTATTAACATGCATCAAAACTTATCAAATTGCTAACAAGAGAAACTTTTTTGTATATTTTTATACTTATTTTTTAAAGTTAATAAAAAATTTACATGCATTTCATCCTTTATGGATTCTTACGTATAAACATATACAAATATATAGGCACATATAAGCTTCTCCATTCAGCAAGTATCTATGGAAGCTTATTCCTAAATCTAGTAAAAGAATCTTTGGGAAAGGGATACTGGGGAATTGGAGTTTTGAGGTGGGGAGAGACTTCCTTTTCATTATAAACTTATTTTTACTGCTTGGTTTTATTTCACTATGTGCATGTATTTTTTTTTTTTTTAATGTACTTTTGCAATTAAAAATAACTAGGGGTGGGGAAAAAAAACTAGGGGCTTTGGAGAACAAAAAAAACTTATCAAATTGTACACTTTCAGTACATACAGTTTATTGCATGCGATTATGCCTCAATAAAGCTGGGGGAAAAAAACAAATGCAGCACAGTGGGTGTGGCTTAGTGGCAGCACACCTGCTTTTCATGCACAAGGTCCTGGGTTCAATCTCCGGTACTTCTTGGGGAAAAAAAAACAAAAAACAAATGCAGCCACATGCAGGGCAGGGATGTGCTGGTATGAGGAAAGATGAAGGCGGACCAAAAAGCTGGACATGTGCCTCTTTAGAGACACAACACAGGGTCACCGGCCACCCCCAGGAATGGGCCGGCAGGGTTTGTGTGTCCCTCTCCTGACCCCAGGTTCCCACCCCACCCCCTCCACCTGCTACTTGAGCAAGAGAAGCAGAAAATGAATTTCCTTTTCTACAGCCTGTAATCTCAGAAGTTGGGGGAGCCACAGTTGCATGGCCAGAGCACTTACTTGGTCAGCTCCCTCTGATTTGGGGACCTTGCTGCTCTCCTGCTGTCCCTCCCCACGCCCCCACACCCCATTCACCCAACACCCACTTCCTCATTGCTCGGCACATCACACCAGCCTGCCAAGCACTTTCAGCCCCAACCCTGGATATGCTCTATTGAGCATCTACTCACGCCTGGGCCTGTCCAGGTGCCAGGCCAAAGACAGGACCTGGCTGGCCTAATGAGCCAGCGGGGTCTCCACAGGAGGGTGGCAGGCACCAAGGAGAAGGGGAGTGGGCTGCGGTCGAGGTCAGCAGTGGCCCCGCTCCCTGAAGTGGAGGCATTTCAGAAAGGATGGGAAGGAGGTGAGTGGGCCCCAAAAGCCAAGGGAGGCGGAAGGCGGGAAGGAGAATGAGGGAGGTGTGAGGGGAGGGAGAGGAGGCTGGACGGGAAAAAGGGGCAGATCTTGTGAGACCTGATGGCTTTTCCCCAGGAAGGTGGGGAGCCCTGGAGGGCTCCAACAGAGGAGGCTCATACTTAGATCTGAAAAGACCAGCCCAGCTGCTACATGGGGCAGGGACGGCGAAGAGGCTGCTGGGGTGAAGCCGGCACCATGGATTGCTTTGACAGCGCATGCAGGGGCTACCCTGCCCCAAGAGCAGCGCCTCCCTCTTTAGTGACCCTGAAAGCTGCGAGGCCACACTCACGGGGATACAGAGCATACACATACCTTCCTTGGCACAGGCCAGGCCCCCGGACCCCCCGCCGATCACCAGGAGGTCGTAGTCCCGCAGTCCTGCTGGGAAGGAAAAGGCAAAGAGGTGAGAAGGAAAGAAACGGCATGAGCCTGTGCTCGGATTCCAGAAGGGGCCACATGCTTTCCAAAAGGCAAGAATCCCTGTTTGGTGAAACACTGTTCAGGAGTTGTTTTCATCAGATCAGGGACCCCCAACCTGTGACTGTCTGGGAGGATAACAAACCATGTGTCGGGAGAAAAGGCAATGATTCTGTGTCAATGATACAGATCTGGAGAACGAGGGCATGTGATCACATTTGCCCTCTTCTCACCACGTGAAGAAAATGATTCAGCGGGCAGGACTTTTCTGAATGCCGACTTCAGCTAACGCACCAAGCCCATTGCAGATTTAAAACAAAGGTGAAAACACACATTTTCATGAGTCCCTTTGTTTCTTAGGGGGCAGATATGAGCATCTCAGAGAACCCCGCACTGCACTGGGGGACTGGGGAGGGTAGCATGGGCATCGAGCATGCGCCTCGTTGGTGCCTCCCAGGAACAGCAGGCACTTAGTCCCTAATGGGACATGGGTTTCTGGGGTTTCTTCCATGGAATTCTTTACAGTCTCGCTTTGGTGCCAGCCTGGGGAAGCCTGCCATCTCCCACTCCCATTCCCGCAAAGTACCACTAGCATCTTTTCTCCCCCACCGAGGCATCACCTGTTGCTATGCTACAGCTACAAGCATGAATGGCAGGCAGGAGAGAGACAAAAGCGGGAGGTGAGGAGGGAGGCAAAAGGGGCTGGTGAGTGGAAGATGAGGGTCCAAGGTCGAGGACACCCAGCACCAGCCTGGTAAAGGAATGAAGGAGACATGAACTGAGAAAAACAAATAGAAAACAATCAGGATGGGGGTGGAGGAAGGCAGGGACTGCTGACAAGAATCTGGGATATAAAGCAAGAGCCCCATTATCAGATGAGGGAGGGCTGCTGCCCTCTCCAGGCACTGGAAGCTGGACGCAGTGATGAGTGCTGGGTCTGCACAGCTCATATGCATCCCAAAGGCCCAGGGATCCTGGGATCAAAGTGGAGGCCACCCGTTCCAAGGCTGGTGTGCTCTCCCCAACCCTGGCACAAGAGCTCACTGTTAGCCAGAAGGTCAGTTTGCAGCCCTACTCCACCTTTTTGGAAAGGCAAGGCTGCCAAAAGAGAATACACCCTTGGCCCCTGCCTGAGTTCCATACCCCTTGCAGGTGGAGGGCTCTCCATTCAAGTCCCCCAACCCACTAAGCTGGTTCCAGCATCTGTACTCCAGCAGGGACACAGAGTTAGAGGCTTTGCAAAGGAAGCCACAGAAATGCTCAACTCCAGCCCGCACAGCTTGGGGCCTCCAGGAACCTGCTGCACCCATCCCTGCGGCTGGGCCCACCCCAAGGTCACGTTCAAAAGGCAGCAGGACATGTGAGATGTGCTCGGATACACACGTGGATGTGTATTTACACATGTGTATCCTAGTGGGGCCCGGCAGTCTGGGCTTTGCGAAGAGAGGGTCCCTACCTTCCATGGCAGATGCTTGTCCCTCTGTCCCTGTGTGGCCGTCCTATGCCTCAGCCAGATCCCTCTGGCCTGCCATCAGGACAAGCAGAAGGTGGCTGGCGGCAGACTGAGGGCTTATCTGGGTGGGAGCACACCCGTGCTGCCTGTTCCATATCCTCTCTGGCTGATAAACACTTGGAAGAAGCCAGGCTGGGAGCCTTTCTCTGAGGGTAGGAAATCAGCCTTGAAACACATGTGACAGTTTGGGGAGCTTGCTGGGCAGGAAGGACATGGAAAGAGGTCACCCCATGTTACGTCAGGCAGACGGTTGCTTGGAGGGAGGAAGGGCTGGACAGCAGGCATTACTGGGGCACATCTGGATCTTCCCTGGGGACACCTGGGTCTTCCCTGAAACCACACCTGGGCCTTACCTGGGGCCACTCCTGGGCCCTCCCTGAAAGTATACCTGGGTCTTTCCTGGGGCTACCTGGGCCTTCCCTAGGGGCATACCTGGGTTTTCCCTGGAAGCACACCAGGGTCTTTCCTGGAGGCACCACCTGGGCCTTCCCTGAAACCTCTCCTGGGTCTTTCCTGGGGGTACCTGAGTCTACCCTGAAGCTACACCTGAGCCTTCCCTGGGCCCAAACCTGGGCCTTCCCTGGGACACCTAGGTCTTCTCTGGAGGCACACTTGGGTCCTTCCTGGGGATACCTGGTTCTTTACTGGAGGCACACCCGGGCCTTCCCTGGGACCTCTCCTAGACCTTTCCTGGGGACATTTGAGGCTTCCCTGGGAGTATACCTGGGCCTTCCCTGGGACCACTCCCGAGCCTTCCCTGGAGGCACACCTAAGCCTTCCCTGAGGGCACACCTGGGCCTTCCCTGGGCACGTGCCTGGGCCTTCCCTGGGAGCAAGCCTGCCTGCTCTGGTGCTTGTGCTCTGGAAAGCCTGCCTGCCAGCTTGCCTTTGCCCACCTCAGGGCTCTGGCTCAGGTCTCTCCTGCAGCCAGGCATACTCTCTTCCCAACCAAGGTCACCCATCCAGCCTTGCCCAGAAAGGCCTCTCTGCCATGTTCTCTTGCCTGGTCTCTGTGTTCTGACTGCATTTTCCTTTAATTTCTGCTCATCTATAACCTGGTATTTGGTATGGGGCCAGCAACAGGGAAAAAGCCCCCCAGGTGCCTGCCACCAGGTACACTGTTCTCCCAATGCTCCCTCCTGACAGCAGGTGCCCAGGGCATAGATGGTACTGGCAGCACAGTTATCCAGCCCTCCTCAAGGACGTCCCAGCACCACCGAGGCAGGAGATGTTCCCATCGTCTCAGGCACTCTCATTGGGGTGACAATGACCTTGCCAGCCCCTCTCCACCGCAGCCACACTCTTACCAGGGATGGGACCCTCAGGAGCCACTCTGCCTGCCTTCTGGGAACGACACACTCTGCCCGGGCCAGGGTGCCCACTGTGGACCCGGCCTGGGACGGCAGCAGTCACGCTTACAGCGGCAGCTCCCGCTTACAGAGGTTTTACCTGTGCTCGGCAGGCCAGGGCTCCACTGGTCTACCCGAATGGCTGTTCCCACCTGACACAGGTGGCAACGAGACTGTCAGAGTGCCCAAGCCAGGGCTGCAGCCTTCTGGGGGATGGGAGGTGGAGGGGATTATGTGGACCACAGGGCTCTGACCACTGGGGCATGTCACCTCCCCTGCAGCCAGGAGGCCACTTGCCCACATCCTCACCTGTGTCCAACCTCTGACCCCCATCCCCACCTCGGACCCTGGCGACACTCTGGGCTCTCACCGTGGCACGATGGCTGTCGTGGTTTGGCTCGAGCAGGGCAGCAACGTGAAGATAAGCTGTATACTCTCCCACCCCCACCCCGGCGTTGCAGGCACAGGGTGCTGCTCAGAGTCCATCGGGTTCTGGCTCTCCATTCTTTTCGGGTGTGTGTGCATAATGAGTGTCTGCTGTGTGTGGCCACTAGGGGCTGGGGTGAGGGCTGGCCAGTGGGGGCGGTGCAGGAGATAGCGACGACGTCAAAAGCCTGAGAAGTGACAGAGAGGGCAGTGCCAGCTCCAGGAGGGGGCAGGTGCAGGCCGGTGAAGGGAGCTCAGGTCCGTCGCCCCCCAGGCTCAGGTATCGCATCTGGGAAGGGGGCAGCGGGGCGCCCCCGCGGCCAGCCAGTCCTCACACCGCCACGTGGGCACCCGGTGCGGAGACACCCCCCCACCCCGCCGGGAAACCCCGCCCAAGCACCCCGCCCTACCTGCCGCGGCCAGCGCCGCGCGCCGCACGCAGTCCGCGGGGGCCCGCGCGCGCCACCGGAACAGACCCCCGCGTCCCCGCAGCGCCGCCATCGCCATCGCCGCCATCGCCGCACGGGGCCTCTCGCGCCCGGGCTGCCCGCGGCTCTGCCTGCACCGGCCGGGGTTGTCCTCGTCCGCGCGTCCCAGAGCGCGCTCGGGGCTGTAGGTGTACGCGCGTCCCAGTGCGCGCCCGGCCACAGGCGGGGTGAGTGCGCGGGATCCGCGCGGCTTGTGGGGTGTGTGTGTCGGGGGGGGTGCTCGCCTCCGGAGGGTGGGGGTCTCCGGACCCATAGGGTGGGGAGATCTGGACTAGATGTGGGGACCCGGAGCCGGGATGTCGGTGGGCTCCGAACCTGGGAGTTAGGGGGATGCGTCTTCGGCTGGGCGTGGGGCATCATGACCTGGAGGGATGGGGGTGGGGGGAGGCTCCGAACCTGGGGGATTAGGGAGATGCGTCTTCAGGTGGGAGGAACCCGGAGGGTGGGGGTCAGTAGGGGAGGGTCTCCGGACTGGAGGTGGGAGGTGTCTGACTACAGGTGAGGGGGTCTGGACCTCGTCTCGGGGAAGGGGATCGCAGGGTGGGAGCCTGAGCCGCTGCCAGAGGGTCACGTTGGGTGCTTGGGACTGGGATCGGAACCGGGGAGGGCAATGCGTGACAGCACAGGGTGGTTTGGGGACAGGAGGGCTTTCTCGTGGGCGTCTTGGGGTGACTCCACCCGCCAGGAAGGGGCTGGAGGGAGCCCAGGCCTGGAGTGTGCGCCACCCAGTCTCTGCCGCGCAATACCACTACGCTCAGGCTTATTTTGTCCACCTGCCGAGCCACTGCACACCTGGCTCTGAGGTGCGGCAGCCGGAGGGGCGGGGTTAAGTTCAGGGGGCGGGGCTGCGGTCGGCGGGGCTCTGAGGTGGTCTGGCAGGGACTTCTTTGCGCTCGGCCTACCTGAGCTCCTACCAGCCAAATCAAAGGGGTAGACAAACTGCCCAGATCCCCTGCAGAGAGCAGGTCCGAGCTCTGCACAGAGCCCGTGAACCAGAAGGGCGGGGAGGGGCGACCGTATGGGGCCTTCCCAGAAGCAGATGCCAAGGCAGGTTCAGATGCCATTGGGGTTGCACCTGTGAATCAGAAAGAGGGATGGGATGAGGGGAGCCTTCAGTTGGCGATGCAGGTCAGGCCCTGGCAAAAGGGAAGGGTCCGCAGCCTGACCCAGACTAAGAGGAACCCGGCTAGGCAGGGATGGCCCTCTCAGTAACCCCCAAGACCCCCCAACTCCCCCCCAGGCTCAGTCACAGCTGGAGCAGCCAGGTGTGGCTGCGGCAGGAGTGCCCTGGGGGGGGGAACGGGACCTGAGGGGTAGCGTGGGCTCTTGTGCAGGGCCATCCCAGCGGCCCCTCTGTGTCCACCGCAGAAGGTGGCCAGCTCCCAGCAGGTCCCAGGCCCACCGGGTCCCACCACGCACAGAACCTCTCAGGGCTCAGTTTTCCTGTATGTGGAAGGGCTGCTTGCCCCTGCCCCCCCACCCCGGTGAGTGGCCTCCCCTGTGCTGCAGTTGCAGGTGCCCTGTGTGGCTCTGGGCAGCTGGCAGGAGTCTCCCCACGTCCTCTGCCCCCCGAGCCACTCCCTGCCCTGCCCTCTTACATACAGGACACAGAAAACTTGCCAGACCATAAAAATTTTAAGGAGGTGAGTCAGACGGACACAGCCATGGTAGGCTGAAGGCAGCACCTGGTGGCATACCTACAGTGAACAAGCTGTGTTCTGATAAATTGTTTTTTTTGTTGTTGTTGTTGTTGTTTTTTAAACAACCAATCTATTAATGAGAGAAAGGTTGCCCTTGACTTTACAACAGAGCATTTGTTTAGGGTTTCTGTCAGCTGTCAACTGAATGAAGACATTTAGAATTTTGTCATTCCTAATATGTATTTTATATCGAGAGTATTACAAGTTTGAAAACTACCAGGTTGGAACTGTGTCTTTTTTTTTTTTAATGATTTTTTTTTTTTATTTAAACTTACTGTGATTTAATTTGTTTTTGTTTTTTAAAACAATCAATTTTATTGATACATATTAATAAAGCATACAATTCATCCAAAGTGCACATACAGTCAGTGGCACTTGGTATAATTACGTAGTTGTGCATTCATCACTTCAATCATTATTAGAGCCTTTTCATTATTTCAATGATAATAAAAAACAAAAAAACAGACAAACAAGAAAATTCTTCACCTCTCAATCTCTCTATGCTTTTCCTGCCATACATAGCTGCTATTTCTGGCTCTTCTTGCACATTTATTTATTATTTTTAAGCAGTTTTATTGAAATATATTTACATACCATACGATCTATCCAAAGTGTATAATCAATGGCTTTTAGTACAATCACAATTTTGTACATTCATCACCACAAAAGATTTTAGAACAATTTCATTGCTCCAAAAAGAAAAACTCCCAAACTCCACACTACTTAGCAGTCACCTCTCAATCCCTCTATCCTTCCCCAGCCCTACATAACCACTAATCTAATTTCATCTTTATAAATTGATTTGTATTTACATTTTATATAAATGGAATCATACAATATGTAGTACTTTGTATCTGGTTTCTTTCACTTAGCATAATGGTTTTCTTTTGCCTGATATTAACATCTTGTACCATTAACATGCATTAGTTCAGTTTCAAGGAAAAATGGTCTTATATGTGCAATTTTACCCATATTCATATTATACATACAATTTTACTATGCTAAACAGTCCCATGTTACATTTTTTAGCTTTCCTTTTAGTAATATACACAACTTACCCTTTAAACCACTGTCATACCCATATAATAGTACTGCTAGTTACAAATAATTATGTTGTGCTTTCACCTTTTCATTTCCAAAGGTTAACACACTTCCTTTTTACCAATTCCGCACAAGTTAACTCTCAGCTTTCCATTCTCTAACCTCATTCTATTTTCCGGTGACCCATATTTAAGGTATTAACTCCATGAAATTACACAATATATTTAGTTCATAATAACACAATCATACAGTATTTGTCCTTTTGTGTGTGGCTTGCTTCACTCAATGTAATCTCCAGGTTCATCCATGTTGTCATATGCTTTACAAATTCATTTCTTCCTACAGCTGCATAATATTCCATCTGTGTATACACCACAGTTTCTTTATCCATTCATCTGTTGATGGACACCTGGATTGTTTCCATCTTTTGGCAATGGTGAATAATGTTGCTATGAACATTGGTGTGCAGATGTCTGTTCGTGTCACTGCTCTCAGTTCTTCTGGGTATATACCCAGTAGTGGTATTGCAGGGTCACATGGCAAGTCTATATTCAACTTCTTTAGGAACTGCCAAACAGTCCTCCACAGTGTCTGTACCATTTTGCATTCCTACCAACAGTGAATAAGTGTTCCTATTTCTCCACATCCTCTCCAACACTTGTAGTTCTCTGTCTTTTTAATAGTGGCCATTCTGATAGGTGTGAAATGATATCTCGTTGTAGCTTTGATTTGCATTTCCCTAAATGCTAGTGATGCTGAGTATTTCTCCATGTGTTTTTTTGCCGTTTGTATTTCTTCTTTGGAGAAATGTCTATTCAAGTCTTTCGCCCATTTTTTAATTGGGTCATTTGTCTTTTTATTGTTGAGTTGTAGCAACTCTTTATATATCATGGATATTGAGCCCTTATCAGATATGTGATTACCAAATATTTTCTTCCATTGAGTCAGCTGCCTTTTAACCCTTTTGACAAAGTCCCTTGAGGTGCAAAAGTGCTGAATTTTAGAAGGCCCCATTTATCTATTTTTTCTTTTGTTGCTCATGCTTTGGGTGTAAGGTGCAAGAAACCACCACCTACCGCAAGGTCTTTAAGATGTTTCTCTACATTTTCTTCTAGTAATTTTATGGGCCTGGCTTTTATATTTAGGTCTTTGATCCATTCTGAGTTGATTCGTGTATAGGGAGTGAGATAGGGGTCCTCTTTCATTCTTTTGATTATGGATATCCAGTTCTCCCAGCACCATTTGTTGAAAAGACTGTTTTGTCCCATTAACATGGCTCTGGTAGGTTTGTCAGTTGGCCATAGAGGTGAGGGTTTATTTCTGGGTTCTCAATTTTATTCCACTGATCGATGTGTCTATCTTTATGCCAATACCATGCTGTTTTGACCACTGTAGTTTTGTAATATGTTTCAAGGTCAGGCAGTGAAATTCTTCCCAGGACCTTCTTCTTTTTTAGAATGCTTTTGGCTGCAACACGGTATGGCAACGATGTGACAAAGGATCCTGCCTTGAGTGTATTCAAAGCCTTGCAATTCAAACCTTCTCAGAGGCAGTTCTCCAACCCTTTCCACTGCCATCCGCATCCTCAACAACCAGTCCCGGTTAGTAGAGAGGGAGATTGAGAGGGTCGGATCTCTTTAGTCCTGTGAAGGCTTTTGCACAAACAATGGCACCGCCCCTCCTGGCCTGGAAGGGCTTGTGGAGTCAGCAGACCAAATTCGTGGGTCAAAAGCTGTCAGCCTTGGAGAACAGAAGTAGCTCAAGCATTTGAGTGCCTATTTCCTATATACGAGTTTCTGGTTTCGATCCCTGGTACCTCCTAAAAACAAAGAACAAACAAACAAATGAAAAACCAACTCGAGGGAGCTGATGTGGCTTAGTGGCTGAGCGCCAGCTTCCCACATACGAGGTCCTGGATTCAATTCCCAGCCCTTGTACCTCAAAAAAAAAAAAAAAAAAGCTGTCAGCCTTAGGCTTTGTCCCTCTCTCTCTCCTTTCCTGGAGAGGTGGATCCCTGGGGCCCCCATTGTCTGTAGCTGCCAGCCCCAAGACCTGAGAACTCAAGTGTCTATAGAGTAGGGGAGGATGAAGGTAGTTGCAGCTGCAAACTTTTAACTCACAGCTTTGTTGTTGTGGTTCTTTTCCTTTGCTCTTCTCTCTTCTTGGTGGTATTTAGCCTTCCCCTGGTGTCCTAAATCCTAGAAGATTTTCTCCAGGCCGTTTCTGCCTGTCCTCTAGCTATTTTTCTGTGAGAGAAGAGTCCCATGTCTTTCTAGTCTGCCATCTTCCCAGAAGTATCTTCAATAAAGTTTTATTGGCACACATGGATGGCAGGTGGGAGGTGGCCTGTGGGCTGCAGTTTGCTGGCCACTGCCTTGTGGGACTGTCTCAGTTGGCCAGGGCTGCTATGACAAATGCCACACACTGGTTAGCTTACACAACAGGACCTTATTGGTTGACAGCTGTGATGGCTGGAAGTCCAAAATCAAGGTCTTGGGAAGCCAGGATTTCTCCTGGAATCCATGGCATCCTGGTGCTGGCTCGCCACAAACCTCGGGCTTCCTTGGTTTGCG
The DNA here is from genome assembly GCA_026826555.1 of Tolypeutes matacus. Taxonomy (NCBI): domain Eukaryota; kingdom Metazoa; phylum Chordata; class Mammalia; order Cingulata; family Chlamyphoridae; genus Tolypeutes; species Tolypeutes matacus. Next base: position 3,786,473 of record JAKSZT010054557.1, read on the forward strand.
TCTCTGCCTCTATCACCTGGCCATCTGCCTCATCCTCTGGCTTCTTACAGATTTACTGTGTCCAAATTTCCTCTGCTTCTAAGAACTCCAGTCCCATGTGAATGATTCAATTTGGCCCCATCAGAATAGCAACTCCGAAGATCTCATTCACATATGAGTCCCCCTTAATAAATGATAATGTATTATGTACGTTATATAACATAATACCCAAAACATCTAACAATGTCCTATTTACAAATGGGTTCACATCCATGGGGCTGGGGGTTAGGACTTCAAAAGGTCTTTCTGCAGGACTTGATTTAAGCCCTGTGATGGCTTGAAGCTGGATGGACCCCAGTAAAGTATATTCTTAAAGTTCATCTATTCCTGTGGGTGTGTACCCATTGCAAATAGGATCTTTTGGTGAGGGTGATCTTAAGTTGTGACCCACCTCATTCATCCTTTTGAATGATCAATGGGTCTTCATCTTTTACCGGAGTCCTTTATATGAAAATGAAATTCAGACCAAGAGAGAGAGAAAGCCACGGAAGCCAGAAGCTGAATGGAGCAAAGCCCAGAAGAAAAGGGAGAGACCAGCGGATGCCACCATGTGCCTTGCCATGTGACAGTGGAGTCCAGGATCACCGGCAGCTGAGCTTCAGGAAGAAATATCATCTTGATTTGGACATTTCCATGGCCTCAGAACTGTAAGCTTGGAAGCTGATACATCCCCCTTGTCAAAGCCAACTCGTTTTATGGTAGCTCCTTTGAGCAGCTTTAGCAAACTAGAACAATCCCCATAGACCCCAACACAGGTTTGCTTACTCACCTCTTCTCAGGCTCTCACTGAGACTGTGGGCTGAGTCCCCCACCTCCTTCCTTCTCCTTGCAGGTTGGAGAAATACTCAATCCTTGGAATGGGGAAGGAGGCAGTAGGGGGGCAGGGACACCTGTCCAGAGTGAGAAAGGCAATGGCCCAGGCCTTGGGAGCTGGGGGCCTTGCTCCTATTTGGGTCCTACTGGGTGCCTTGTAGCCTTGATGTGTCCTGTTGTTCCTTTAGAGCCCCAGAGACCTAGGGGAGGTGAGAGCTGACCCCTGGTGTCTTTTCGCTTGCTAAAGCCGCTCAAGCAGATATCATAAAATGAGTTGACTTTTAACAATGGGAATATATTAGCCTGCAGTCTCCAGGCTTGTCCAAATCGAGGCATCATCAAAGGGATACTTTCTCCCCAAAGACTGGCTGCCAGTGATCCTGGGTTCCTCTGTCACATGTTAAGGCACATAGTGGCATCTGCTGGGCTCTTCCTCTTCCCCTGGGTTTCATTGCTTCCAGCTTCTGGCTTCCAGTAAGAGAATTAAGACCCACCCTGGGACACACCTTAACTGAAGTAGCCTCATCAAAAGGCCCTCCTTACAATAGATGCACACCCACAGGAATGGATTCACTTAAAGAACATGATTTCCTGGGGTCCATCCAACTTCAAACCATCACACCTAAGTCTATGGATATGATGGGGCAGGATGTTGCATGCAGGGTTTTGCAGGCCGTGTGTGTCCCTCCCCTCCAACCACAGCCCACCTGCTGTCCCCACCCCCTTGCTGGTCCCCTGGTCCTTCCAGCCCTTCTGGCTTTGCTCTGCTGAGCATGTGCCTTCCATGAGCTGGGCCTCAGGCCATGCTGCCCATCTCCTTGGATCTGGAGTGGACCACTCTGGTTTATCGGATCAGAACTACCTGCTCTGACGGAGTCCCAGGCCCCCATCTGGCTTGCATTCCACTTGGCTCTGTAGGACAAGCCCCTCTGGTGGGTGGGGCTCTTGCCACCACCACCACCCCCAGTCTTGGCCAAGAGGGGGTTTCCAGCCTTGTTCAGAAAGCCCCAGGCAGGGCCTTCCCCTGCTTCAGGGAGACCTGTATGCAGAACGTGGTGTGCTTCAATGTTTAAATGCCTATCCCTTGGCCCCTTTCCCACCACCAACCCCGGGTCTCCTGTTTCTCGTTGCACCTGGGGCTCCATGCCTGTGCCTGCCCAGCCCCCCCACCCCCAGCTCTGCAAGGGCAGAACAAAGCATGCCCTGCACCCCGCTGACCACTGAGATCTGGACTGGCCAGCACCAGAAGCCTCTGGGAGCTACCAGTGCAACCAGGGCTCTCATCAGTAGTCATGGTAATTTTGGGGGAAGAAGGGGGACAGTGCCTCCCTAATGGCCACTGGGGCCACAGGCTGGCCATGGTGGAGAGAGGGGCATGAGTGGTCCCTTGTGTTCTTTCTGAGAAAGATTGACCCCTGCCGTGCTCAGCTGGCCCAGCCCAGAGTGCCCCACAGCAGCATGGGCCTTTTTCTGGGTCACCCACGGTGGCCACCTCATTGAAGTACCACCCTGTATCTCTTGGGCTCCCAGCAAGAATGAGTTTGGGCAGAGGCCAGGGCATTCACTTCTCTTCAATCAGAGGCAATGGTGAAACTGGGTGAAAGTGCAGATCCAAGGTCCAGGTCGTTTTGGTCTCTTGTATGAGTTGCTTTAATGAGCCTAGAAACAGAACATGTTGTTAATTTTTACTTTTTTAAGGATTTTTTTTTGGTCTTGGTGTATTAGTCAGCCAAAGGGGTGCTAATGTGAAATACCAAAAATGGGTTGGTCTTTATAAAGGGTATTTATTTGGGGTAGAAGTCCACAGATACCAGGCCATAAAGCGTAAGTTACTTCTCACCAAAGTTCATTGCCACGTGTTGGAGCAAGACAGCTGCCACCGTTTGCCAGGGTTCAGGCTTCTTGGGTTCTTCTCTTCCCGGGGCTGCGTTTCTCTCCGGGCTTAGCTCTTCTGGTTCCTCCACAAGGTCAGCTGTAGACTATCAGGCGAATGGCTCACTTCTCTTCTCCTGGGGCCTTCTTTCCAACATCAAAACCCCATCATCAGAACTGCTTCTCAAAAACTGCTTCAACTCTGTTCTTTGCCTTGCCTTTTATATTCGATTCCCCACCCACCAAGGGGTGGGGCTCAACGCCCTACTGATGTGGCCCAATCAATGCCCTAATCATAACTTAATCATTAACAGATCAGTTTATAAGCATGATCCAATTATATTTTTGAAATTCATAATTACATCAAACTGCCCAACTGCAACACTTGGTAAATCCTGCCCCTGTTGCTTGCTTATAATTTATTTATGAAAAACATTTCCAGTTATTTGAAGGAAAGAGGAGTGTCATCTAGGATATAGTAAATGTAAAAAAAAAAAAAAATACTGATATGAACTAAATACGATGAGAAGACTTAGGGAGGTGGACTATGGAGTGTGAGTTGGTGGGAGATGGAATGAAAAAGGGAGCTGATGCTGGATGTATGTAGAATGTTTAATAAGGTTGACTGTAAAGATGTGGTAATGGATGGAGTTGATGGTAACACATTATAATGAGTGTAACAAAAAGAAAAAGGAGTAATGGGGATCCTTTCTGAATTTTGTTGCTTGGATCTAAAAGCTTAAACTACATTATTACTTATAAAACTTGTAATCCATTAAAATAAATAAATAAAAAATTACTGACTACCTAAAGAAAGTTTTAAATGACCTGGCTAAGAAGTGCAAAGAGGAACAGAAGTACTGGGCATGGTAGTATTGAGGCTATTAAGGACTCCAGAAAAATCATGTCCTTAGAGCTAATCCATTTCTGTGGGTGCAAACCTATTGTGGGTGGGACCTTTTGATTAGTTTACTTCACTAAGTCAGGGTGGATCTTAATCTTCTTCCTGGAGTCCTTTATAAATGGGATGAATATGGATAGAGAATGCCACAGAAGCAGAGAGAAAGCCATGGAAGCAAGAAGCTGAAAGCAACAAAACCCAGGAGAGAAGGGAGAGACCAGCTGATGCCACCATGTACCTTGCCATGTGACAGAGGAGCCCAGGATCGTTCACAGCTTCTCTTAGGAGAAAAGCAATGCCTGGTGATGCCTTGATTTGGACATTTTCATAGCCTCAGAACTGTAAGCTTGCAAGCAAATAAACCCTCATTGTAAAAGCCAACCCATTTCTGGTATATTTCATTTTGGCAGCCTAGCAAACTAAAATACTGGGTAAGTCTCTGTTACTGCTGCTGAGCTGGCCAAAATTGCTAAACTGGTCAGTATCTTTGTGTGGTCTGTGCATGCCTTGTGCCCTTGCATGGTCCATGCCTGCCCAATGCCCTGTGTCTTGCCCACCCTTCCTGCCCCAGAGGACACTGCATGCTTTTTGTGCATTTGCATGTGGCAGGTGTGTGCTGGTGCTTCTGTGACCAGCAGCTCATTTTGGCCCCCAATAGTCTGAAGGGGTGGGATCGTCATGCCAACACTCAGATGTGGAAACTGAGGCTCAGCAGTGAGAGGATGTGCCAGGTTCCTCTCCACCCTCCTGTCTATGGGCCTCAGGGGAAGCATGGGGGAACCACGGGTTGGGAGGAGGCCAACCAGGTAGAGTGCGACAGATCCCCATAGATCCTTGAGTTCCAATCCTCACATCACTGGGCCAGGCAAGGGAGGAGTGGCAGGCTGGAAACCCATGTGGGAAAGTGCCCGTGGCATTGGGGTCCAGCTTGGCCAGCCGGCCATGCACCTCCCCCGTTCTGGAGACTTAGGGCCAACTGCTTCCTAAAGGGAGCAACTGGAGGGATGCTGAGGTGGGGAATAGTATGGGGAGATGACCACGAGGTGGACCTGACTCTTGTGGTCTGGCTCTGCCCTGGGCAGCCTTGGCCGTGGAGGAAGAGAAGTAACAGAAGCAGGTGCTTGGCTGTGAGAGCCACAAACCCAGTCCTGCCACTGCTGCCCCCCATCCGGCCAGTTGCTCCCTCACCCCCATCTCCCCAGTAGCCAAACCAAGGTCTCATCCCTATGCTGGTCCCCCTTCCCCTGGGGCAGCTCCGTGGAGCCTTGTCCGGGTTTCCTCCATTGGCATAATCAGGAAAAGCCTGTGGATGTCCCAGGGGCCTGGGGTCACCGTAAACTCCTTTGGAATGTCCCCTGCTAGGAGAGCCACTCCACACACTGACTCATTGCTGCATTGCCCCAAGAGCCAGGGGCAGGCCTGTCAGGCAAGGGGATCCCCCCTGCCCTGGTGGAGACAGGTGGGATGCAACTGTCCTTGTTGAAGTTTAATGAAGGAGTCAGACTGGATGGTTGCCACAAAGGCATCTCCTGGATCCCAGAATTGTTGGGGTCAAGAGCTCTAGCGGTCCCCAACCTTGGCCCAAGAGCAGGGGACCCAGGGCGTCCCGGCCTAGCTGTGAAGCTGGGGAGGAGTGGTCAGAGAAAAACTGCACTGGATGACGTGACACAGGCAGGGGCAACTTTATCTAGCTCCCGGGGCAGGGAGAGAATGTACAGAACTCAGCTCCAAGGAAGGCAGGGGGTGGCTGAGTTTTATAACCAGGGCATGGGCCGTGGGAAAGTGCCAGCCTCTGGAACAAGGTTGGAACAGCTAAGTATCTGAAGTTGTCTTTTTTCCCCGCCCACCCCCCAACCCCCCCCCTCCATTTTTTGACCCCTGCGATCGGATTGTTTTTCTCGGCAACCTCACAGCTGCAAAATTAGTTTAAGGGGTTTGGAGTGGGGGAGGGAATGGATGAGAAGCAAAGCTGGCGACAAGACCGAAAAAAAAAATGTTGTCTTTGACCAACACGAAGGAAAATAGTCTTGCAGCGGGGAGGAGCACAGGGAGGACAGATGGTGACGGGAGTTGATGCAGATCTTGGCCTTGGGAGTTTGGTTTAGGAGGGGTAGGGGATATTGCTGCTTTTTTTGGGGAAAGAGGGTGTGGCCAGTCCCACTGACCCCTGGACACGCGCCCCACAGCCCTATGTGAAGCAAAAGCTCAGAGCGAGCACAGTCTGCTCATGGCGGGTATGCAGAAGGGTGAGTGTTGCCACCCGCAGGTGGTGGTGGTGATCTCCAGGCTGTGGCCAGGCTCCCAGGCTGAGCCGGGCGGGGCCATGGCGGGCGCATCACCTGGGCCACCACGGTTGGCAGAGAGAGGCTCTCCAGTACACCTGTGTCCCCAAGGGATGTCCAGCTGCCTTGTGAGATAACCGCATTCTTCTTTTCCTTTATGGAACAGGGAGGGGCAGGAGCAGGGTTTTATCTCCCTGGAGCCCCTGGCCTGTCTCCCAGACCGTGGGTGTCTCTAAGTCAGTGCTTGCAGCCAGACTGCCCCAGGACCTTTCCTGGCTCTGGCCAACTGGCCAGCGATGGCCGTTGTGACGCAGAAAGTGGCATGTGAGTTGGGAGGTCCCCAGGGTCCCAGGTGGCACCTCTGGTTTGAATTGAGCGCAAGGGGCCAGGACACTGGGTCACGCACAAACGGTCTCATCATTCTTTCTGACGTCCAGAGCCTGTGTCCAGCAGCCTGGGGAGGCCACGCTCATTCCCCACACGGACGATGGACCGCAGCACCCAGCCTGGGCTGTCCGTGCTCTCTCCAGGCCAGCATCTATAGGTCCGTCTTCATGCATGTGGATGGACGAGAAGCCCAGTAGTTGGTGGAGTGAGCCTGGAATCCCACCCCTCAGGTCCAGGGAATTCTGAGGCTTGCTTCAGCGGCTGGGAGGCAGGCTGGGGTTCGAGGGGGGGGAGGAGGGCTGCCTTTGGCCTCACCACCCTGAGGTTCGGGCAGAAAAACGCTCTCCGTGATAAGACCCTTGACTAGCTGGCGGGATGGCTGAGCTGCACCTCCGTTGTTCTTCACAGATGGGCTGAGTCCAAGGTGGGTCCAGGGAATCTCAGTCTCTGGGGGTGCTGGGTCACAGGGCAGCCCCCTATTGCGGTTCTCACTCTTGGGATAAACTAAGTATGTAACTTGTGGGGAAGACCAGCCTCCTATGCCATGTTCATCATGAGAGAGTCTGCCTCTGCCCTGAGGCCACAAGCTGTGCCTGGGACCAGGACACAGGACACTGCCCGAAGCAGCCCCGCCTCTTCCCCTCACACTGGGCAAGAAGCCACATTTCAAAACGTGCTTGGCCATCCTCTGCAACTTTTCATTCTGGAACATTCCAAATGGATGCCAAAGCAGAGAGGACGTCCCAATGAGTCCTCTGCAGCTTCCAGGCCACCCACCCACACACACACACATATCCTCCCCCCTGGGGTGGTCTGAAGCCCCCACATCCCACCATTCCCATTTGCATCCCCAAAAGGTGAGAAGGATGTTAAATCCACCTGCGCAGTGGAGCCAACACTGGGAGTCAGCTTGTGGAGGTCGTTGCCTGCGGGGCACACTGGGCCGGCGCCTGGGGAGGTATTTCAGAATCATTGCAGGACCAGCGGGGCTTGCCCACCTGCGGTTGCGGCTCTCTTGCCCACCCTCCGGGGGTGGAGGGATGACATTCGGTTCCCAGAAGCCCAGGCAAAAATACCTAGCCCGTTTCCCACGGAGGGCTCACAGGGCTAGAGCCTGGCATCTGGACACTGGAGTGGCTCTGAACGCATTCCCCGGAGGGTTTCTGGGTGGTTTGCCTTAGCTGTGTCACTCTCTGCTGGGCAGCATCCCTCTCCCCACAGTTGACCCACTCGCTTGTTCTTTTGTTTCCACGAGGTGGACAGCGAGGTTCCCAGCCGGGAGGGCACCGTATCTCCAGAGCAGACCAGTGCAGTCTGGGAGCAGTGAGAAGGACTCCCCAGGGGTTGGGGAAGAGGGAGAGAGCAGGGGGCAGTGGCCAGCTAGTCCTTCCCCTCTGGCCTCCGTCCCACACACTCACCAGAGTCCCAGACTCCGTCTGAGGGTTCATGGAGGACCAGGAGTGGGGAAGTAAAGGAAGTGAAGCCCCTACCCCCAGGCATAGCAGCACCCCTATCCCCAGCCCTTTGACAAGTGAAGCCTCATGGGAAAGCACTGGAGTGGTGGGGGGGGCCTAAGCCCCCTGCTCCCTGCCCAGGAGTGCACTGAGAGAGGCCATGGTCTGTGCAGGTGATTGAGGAGCTTGGGCTCTGAGGGTTTGGGCACTGGGTGGGGGGGGCGCCTGTTACTAGGGATGGGGCCCAGGGTGTGGACTTCTTGCAGTAGGGCTGGTCTCTGTCTTGCTAGGCTTGTGCCCACAGGGACTGATCTCTGCCCACCCTGGAACTTGAGTGGGAAAGAGAAAGGAAAGGGATTGTGTCACTGATTATATGGGTGGCGCCTGCATGGCCAGGTCCTGTGCAGCTGTGTTTATGACCAGCCGGCCAGATGCTGCCCTCACCCATGGCCTTGACCTCAGGGGGCGCCATCACCACTTGCCCCCCACTCCCACCCCAACGGCACCCCCAGCACCAGAGCCCATCCAGTGACTTGGAGCTGGGCTAGGATGGAGATGGCAGGACTGTCAGGGCTTAGAGTGGCACGAGGTGACCTCAGCCACCCATGGGGTCCCTGAGTACAGCCCCAGGAGACCCAGGGGCGCGTGGACAGGGGAGCTCAGCATCAGGAAGTTCTTTTCGGTGGGGTGGCTCCTGGGTGCCTCCTTCTCAGGCTCTGAGGTGGGGAGGTTGGGAATGGGGGGGCGGGTCATGGCTCAGGCTGAGAGCCAGTGCCATCCTGATTGGAACTGGGCACCCAGCTCTCATCTTTCCTTCTGCCGGGTCCTGATGGGAACAGGTGTAGAATTCAGACTATCCATCTTTTGTTTGTTTGTTTGTTTTGTTTAACTCATTTATTAGCAGACACACCTAGAAATTAGAGATTTGAAAGCCAAGTTCTTATGCAGCTCAAGTATCATGGTATTGAATTGTATAATTCATGACTCCAGGGGACACGAAGTAATTTTGCACGTAAGCATTATATCCCTTCTTAATTTTGGTGTATTTGTAATACTTCCTGGATTTTTTTAAATGCTGAGAATAAAACAAAATGGCACATTAGCTCGCCAACCTAATAATAATAATGAAATAGCAGAGCAGGTGTAGCTCAGTGGTTAAGCGCCTGCTTTGCATGTGTGAGGTCCTGAGTTCAATCCCCGCTACCTCCTAAAGAATAATAATAATAGTAACATTATTATTATAATAACAACAACAACAAATCAAGCAGCACAGGCACATCGCTGGGAAATCCAGAAGGCTAGATCTCATGGTGCTGTCCTGTCCTTTGCGCTACTCCATTTCTGGTTTTACTTCAGCACCGTCTCCACATCCACATGCTTTGCGACCTACATGTTCACCTCCCGGGCCCCATAGGCATCACACCCAGGGGTCCCAGCCTGTGGGGGACATGGCTGTCATCCATCATTTCCCAGCATGGCCCAAGCCCCTTTTGCCTGGAGCATGGACAGACATGCTCGGAACTTTGTTGTTGTTGTTTTTTGTTTTTTGTTTTTTTTTTAAAGATTTTATTTATTTATTCATTTATTCCCCCCTTGCTGCTTGCGCTCGCTGGGTCAGCTAACCACGCCGTGCAGGCGGGCCTGCCCTCACCAGGAGGCCCCGGGAACCGAACCCGGGGCCTCCCATATGGCAAATGGGAGCCCCACTGATTGAGCCACAGCTGCCTCCATCGGAACTTTGGAGACAGCGATTCATGCCTCATGGTCATCAGGGACAGGGGCTGGGACCTCCAATCTGGGCAGAAGGTGTCACACGCCAGCCACTAGAGCTGCGTGGGGCTCTGTGCCTGCTTGGGCACCTGCCTTTTTCTGTAAACTGCACATCTGCCACCTCTGCCTACCTGTTTCTCAGATCTTTCTCTTACTGATTTGCACGTGTCTTTGAAATGCAAACAAACCCTTGGTCTGAAGTGCTCTTTCTCATTAACATGCTCTTCTGGGGAAGTCGTGGTCTGAGCTAAGTGGGTCATCTCCCCTGGCTAGTCACAGCTGCAGGTGCTCGTGCCACCATGCCCATAAGACAGCGCCGATGCGGGCCTGGGGGCTGTCCCCTTGTCCCCAGGCCAGGGAGAACTCTCGGTGGAAGTTATCCGCCACCGCACCCACAGCATAGCATCCGTGAGGGCTGGGAGGCTGTCCCCGTGTCCCCAGGCTGGGGGTCGCCCTGAATAGACCTCAGACAGCCTCTTTGAGGTCTTCTGGTGGTCTCCTCTGAGACCCCTGCTGCCCCACGCTCCCCCAAGGCAGGTCTGGCCTCGGGGGAAAGAGGCCCGGGTGTTTGAACTTCAGGTTGCAGCTTCCACTTTTTTATCTAAAAGCCACGGACATTCCACACAGAGCACGTCTGTTTGGCTGCAAAACTCAGAGACAGAGGACGCCCCCTTCCCCAGCGGGGCCAAGGGCCAGCTCTGCTGGCCTCTGGAGTGGGGAGGAGCCGCGGCGGCAGAGCCAGCTGGGGAGGCCCTCGTGAGGTCATTGGGGCCCGTGGCAGGATTGTGGGGCAAGGGCCAAGGACTCAAGACTCTGACGGTGGTCCACGTGTCACAAAGCCTTATGTAATCACACAGAAGCCTGAGTGTCCACTCTCCCCAGGACCGAGCCTTTTCCTGCTTCCCCTCTGTTCCGTCCAGAGTGCTGAGATTGGAGCCCTGAGGATGTCCTGTAGGGGCTCCACCTTTGAGACCCCGGGAAGCCTTCTTTCCTTCCACGTCCCTGTCCAAATGGGAGCCGCTCAGGGGACAGGGTCACCGGTGGCCACTGGGGTGCACCCCATACGGGGCTGACCCCTTAGCAACCATGGGCCCCAATGGGAGCCTCCCGCTTTCCTCTTTCTGGCATCCTCTCCCACGTTAGGGACTCAGCCCAAAATCGTCACCATCTCTGAGCCACGACTGGGGCCTCTGAGGCTAAGGAGGGGCTGTGCTTGGGCTCTAGAAGCCCCCCAGGGCCAGGGCGCTGGTCAGGGGCAGACATGCATCCACCGTGGCCGACCGACGTGGCTTTGCATTCACGGCCATATGCCAAGCAGTGGCATTAGTTCCGGTGTTCACTGTGTAGGCCCTGGCCTGGGCAACACAGCCAGGTACCCCCGATGCCATGCCCGTCCAATGGGCTCCCACCTGGGTGGCCCCCAACCCAGGGTCCATGTTCACTTCTGTCTTCTCCGTGGTCTTACAGGGTCTGTGGGCTGCAACTACCCATCTCTCCCCACTTGGTCAGCCTGGGGCTGCCTGGGAAATGGCCCAGGCAAGGGGGTCTGTGAGCTGGACTGCCAGGAGGAAAACACCCCTCTGCTGCTCCCCCAAGGAGATTGCCCTTGGGGGCAGGAAACCTGGAGCCTGCGTTTGTACCATCTGGGAATTGCCCCCTTCAGGGGCTCTGATCTCTGACTCTTGGAATCATAGCTCTTGAATCCCTGACAGCCAATCCTGGGGCTCCCCCAGCTGCTGGGCCCACCTGGGTGGGCAGCTTTGGACAGGGCAGCTCCTAGGGGGGCAGTTGTGTGGGACCTCTTTAATTGGAGCAGGGCACGCACAGGTGGGGCCTCCTGGTGACCGGGCTAGGTGGCTCTCTCAACTGGGCATGGGGGGGTGATGCTGATGGCCCCACCTGGCTGGAGGTGGCACCACCAGACAAGAGCCCTGAAGTTCCCTCCTCTCTGCCCTCCTGCCACTCCTCCTCCCCCTTCCCTCCCTTTCCTTCTACCACCTCGGCCCCGCCCTCTCCTCCCTCCCCCCTCCCCTTCCCATTTCCCTGCCCCACACTCCCCTCCTGCCATCACCCCTGCTCTGCCCATCCTCCTGCTCCTCCTCCGCCTCCCTCCCCCTCCCTCCCCTCCTCCTCCCCACCCCTGGCTCCACCCTCCCCCTGCTCCCCACCCCGCAGATGCCAGCGGACCTGCCCCTTCTGTTTCCGGTCATCGCGCTGGCCTTGGCACTCCTGCTGCTGCTGCTGCTCCAGCGACGCCGCGGGCTATGCATGATCTTCTGGAACGAATTCGTCCTGCAGCCCATCCGGGACCTCCTCATGGGTGACAGCAAGGAGCAACGCATCCTGCGCCACGCACTGCAGCAGGCTGTGCCCGGGGACCCACAGAGCGTGCTGGAAGCCATTGACACCTACTGCTCACAGAAGGAGTGGGCCATGAATGTGGGCGACAAGAAAGGTGGGCACCGGGGGGGGGTGTACCCCACCAGAAGCCCTGCCATCACCCATTTCTGGGTGCTGGGTGGTTCTTGGGGACATGCCCAGCTGGGGGCCAGGGTGCCCAAGCCATAGGCCCAGCAGCTTGCTCTCCCACCCCCCTCCCTCTGCCAGGGGCAATGATGGAAGAAAGGGGCAAAGGTAGTAGAGACCCAGATAGCTACGGCAGACGTGGTGGTCCCGGTGGACAGGGGGACCTTGGAGATGGCCGAGAGGGTGTGTGCAGGGAAAGGCCCCTGTTTGGAGAGAAAATCCCAGGCGTGTTTATCCATTTTCTTACCCTGGGAGGCCCCAACTTCAGTGCCATGGGGTGGGTGGGCAGGGGCCCTGCATGTGCAGCCACTTCTCAGACTCCCACCCCTACAAACTCACAGTCCAGCGGAGCTAGTGCCAACCCTGGTCAAGAAGCCAGGCTGGAGGCAGGGCACTGTCCCTCGGCCAGCAGGCCTGGCACCCCTGGGCCATGTGAGAGGCGGGTGCAGCTCCTATTGATCTTTTCCCTGGGCCCAGGCCAGGTCATGCTGCCCTTCCCCACTGGTCTCCATCCTTGAACTCCAACCTGAGGCATTGGGTGTGCTAGGCTGCACCCCTGGAGTTGGACCCTTGGGATAAATGTGACTGTCCCCTTGGAACCCGTCTGCTGGGACAGGGGGCAGACCAAGGACTCAGAACAGATTGTCCAGAGTGGGGAGCCCAGGGAAACCCTGGGCACAGTGGTAGGTGGGGTGGAGACATTCCTAGAGGGCAGCTCTGGGTCAGGGCTTGCGGGAACAAGCTGGGGCAAAGGTGGGGACCTCTTCCAGGAAGATGGTGGACTAGTAAAACACGGGAATCTCTTCTCCAGAAAAATAGCTAGAGGACAGGCTGAAACAGCCCCGAAAAAGATCTTCTAGGGTTTAGGGCAGCAGGTGAAGGCTGCACACCACACAGAGGAGAGAGGGACAAAAGAGGGAAATCGCGACGACAGAACCGTGAGTTGGAAGTAGCAGCTTCTGTTGCTGCCGGCACCCTCCCCCACACTCCTCAGAATTCTCGGGCCTCTGGGCCTGTGACTACAGACAAAGGGGACTCCAGGGAGCTACCACTCCCGGAAAGGGGAGAGAGAGGGACACAGCCTTAGGCTGACTCAGGTGCTGACCTGTAAATTTGGGCTGCAGAGCTCTATGGACCCTTCCACACAGCGGTTTGCCCTGGGAGCCTAGGAAAGACTGGAGAAATCCGACCCTCGCAACCTCCCTGTCTTCTAGCCTGGACTAATTGTTGAGGACTCCACAGGAGAGGGGAGAGAGAGCCTGGGGCTGACCCTACTTTTGACTCCCAGGTTTGGTCTGCCCTGTCCCGAGAGCCCTTCAAGGCTGGGTGGGGCTGCACCATTGTTTGCCTTGGAGCCTGCAAGGGGTTAAAGAAATACAAACCTCCCAATCTCCTCCTCTAGTAACAGGGACTGATTGTTGAGGATTCAGAAGGGAGTGGAAATATTTCCTAGCTGGGAAAGGTGGGTTGCTACCAGAGAAGTCTGGAGAGCTGTCTCAGAAAGTTTGAATTACAAGGCTCTTAGCCCCCAGACAGGAAGCTCTATCACATTGATCTGGTCTGTGTCACAACAAATACGCTCCGACCAGGCATTGAATTGAGAGCTGCCAATGAGCGCCATCTCCTGGCAGACCAAGGAAGTGCACATAAGAAAATTAATAAGTAGGAGAGGCTTTTCCTGGCCTCTGTAGCCTCCCTGCCCAAGGCCCTAGGAAACGACTCTACAGCCAATTGCTGGGTCCAGTGCCCAGTTTTGAGCAACCAGCAGAACAATCCTAACAATCAAGAGCTGTGGTAACTCACAGCCTCCTGCCACTAAAACCCCATAAAAGAGAAAGAGATAGAGCATATAAGTAAAATACAACCTAACCAGATGCCTAAGCACCAGCAAAAAATTACGAGCCATACTAAGAAAATAGAAGACATGGCCCAAGAAAAGGAATACAGCAAAGTCCCAGAAGAGTTGCAGAATTTGAGAGAACTAATCAGTGAGATGAGCACAAATTTCCAAAATCAAATTAATGAGATGAAAGAAAATATAGTTAAAGAGATAAATGACATCAAGAAGACATTGACCAAACACAAAGAAGAATTTGAAATCCTGAACAGAAAAGTAATGGAGTTCATGGGAATGAAAGACACAATAGGTGAAGTCAAAAATATATTTGAGGCATACAACAGCAGACTCAAAATGATAGAAGAAAGAATAAGTGATACCGAAGACAGAGCAGCTAAAATTGAAGAGAGAAAAGAACAGAGAGAGAAAAGAATGGAAAAAAATTGAGCAGGGGCTCAGAGAGTTGAATGACAACATAAAACACAACAACATACATGTCATGGGAGTTCCAGAAGGAGAAGAGAAAGGAAAAGGAGCAGAAAGAATATTTGAGGAAATAATAGCTGAAAATTTCCCAACTCTCATGAAAGAAATGAACTTATATGTCCAAGAAGCACACTGGGGAAACGGATGTGGCTCAAGAGGTTCGGCGTCCGTCTACCATATGGAGAGACCAGGGTTCGATCCCCGGTACCTCCCGGTAAAAAAAAAAAAAAAAAAAAA